>PVKU01005165.1:0-129307 GCA_004027475.1 Anoura caudifer | reverse complement strand
CCGTGTGCGTCTTTACTCCTAATTAGAATGTAAATTCCTGGCTGAGGATGTACATCGCTGGGAAAGAATGTGCGACCGTCTTTCAAAAGCCCGTCAAGCACGCGTGCCCCCGCAATTTCTCTCCCGGGAATGCAGCCCCAGGACATAATTGAGGACGCGCGGGAAGGCTTAGATGCGGGGCATTCCAGGCAGAGCTACGGGTAATTCGGGAAGGGGGAAACCCAAGTATCCAATCGTCGGGGACTGATGTGCTGAATAAGTTACAGAATTCCAAACGGAATACGATGCTGCAGGGATGTCTTTACCGACACGGAGAACAGCAACAAAACCGATCTGATAATTAGAGTCTTCATTTAAATAAGGCGGCATGGCTGCCTGCACAGAAAAAAGATCTGGGAGGTTGTTTTGAAATGTTCTGCTGCTGGTATACGTATCTTCTGGGTTTTCTGTAACACGCTTGCACGGCTCTTTGCAATAAAAAAATAAATAAATTTGAAGGAAAAAGTAGCTCTGGGCAGCTGGCTATATATCAATTATTCTTCACAATTCCACAGGCTTCGGAAGCACAGAGGGTCGGTGTTCTACGTAAGAGCCAACTTGGATCCACAGACGTGTGGGCAACGGTCACACCCCTCAGGTCAGGGCACATGGGTCGTGGGCCATTTTCAGCCTTTCAAAACACCTACAACTGTGTGCCACAGGCCAAATTCGGGTACTTGTTTCCTTTTGGCCACAATTATATTAACTGAGCTTTGTAATACGTGACACCTCAAATGCGCTTGAATGGATTGAAAGTTACGTCTTGGTTAATAAAACAAATGTAAAAAATTAAGTGGTAACTTTCTCGAAAGACAAAAATCTATGAAAATGCAGGGTTCATTAGGGTTGAAACAAAAAATTCTCTGTGATGATGAAGTCCTTTTTCTAGACCTGAGAACTGTGCTCCACGGACTGCGTGGAGAAATTTGTGGAAGGTTTGGGACGTTTTATTTTTCAGTTTTACATGGGCTTCAGAGGAAGTTATTCCACCCTGGTTTTCGTGCCCTCGATCCACCAGGAAAAAGAAAGTTAAGGACCAGTCTCCTTACAATTAAGGTCCTTGCTGACATTCCCCCCACGCCCCCCAACCTACACGTGCGGAAAGGAGGCCCCTCCGTGAAGGCCACCCCGGCTGCTGCAATTCTCCACCGACACTCCCGCGCCCGCCTCCAGGGCGACCTACCACGACTTTTAAGGACCCCCCGACCCGGCACAGCCCTGCCTCTGCACCCTACCCCACACGGCACGCACCCTGTCCTCCGGGGCTGCACGGCAGTGCCTGAACATGCCCGAGGTTCTCACCTTCTTCTGCCTACACGTGGAATTCCCTTTCTATTTTACGGCCATCTGAATCCTCCCTAGCCTTGAAAACCTAGTTCAGGTACCACCTCATCCTCAGAGATTCCACCTCACTGCTGCCACCACCGCACGCACTATGTGTGACCCTCCCGTGGCACTCGTTCCGAAGGATACGTCAGACCAGACCTCTCCCTCGTGCCCGCGAGAGCCTTAGCTGTTTGGAATCTAGGGCTCTCTGTCATCTTCCTCTATAGCGACACACTGAATGAAGTCGTTCAACAGATGCCCGCTCATCTGAATGGCAGCAGCCGCGGCCTTTGCCGGGGCTGTTCCAGGCCCTGAGAGCTACTGCCTGCCGCGCAACAAAGGAGGCGGCAGCGTGTCCGCAGCCTATGCTCCCGGTGCGGTTTCCTACACAGTCGGAGGGGAACATCACCCAGGGCACTCAGTCTGGTCTGGGATGCGCAGATTCCGCCCGCTAACCAGCCCTGAGTTCAACAGCGCAAGGTCCTAAATTCTGTTTTTGCATGTAAATGGTTATATTCCGGCTAAATTAAGTATTCATTTTTCCACACAGCTGACTTCCACTGAGTTAATACCCACCAGTGGAGAGCTACGATTTTACCGTTACTGTAGCTTCCGTATGAGATACGGTGAAAGGTCGTCTAAGTTTTAAGTAACTAAACAGTGGCTACTACACCTCTGCGGTTGTATCTTCTTAGCTTCTCCTTCTGTCCATTACTTCAATGTCCATGTTTCTAGGTTGCATCCTTGGCCTTCCACTCATCTCACTGTACACACTCATTCTGAGTGTCCAGACACTCAGAATTTCAAGCATCTTCCATAATGCTGATGACTCTTGAAAGGGGCATCTTTAGCCTCCAGTTCTTTCCTCACCACCAGATCAGCACATTCAACCGGCTCTTAGATTTACATAATTTACAAAATCTCTGGTATGTGTAGGTTCTTTGCAACAACAGTCGTTGGTGCTTTCATTAAAATTGAATGCACTATTATTAGTGTTATCTCAGACAAGAAACCTTCGCTCTGGAAAGTTGGGAAGAAAGTTCCTCAAATGTCAGTCCCATTTATAAAAAGCAAAGACTGGTAAGTTGGAATTTCACATTTGCTGGAATAGGATTTTACCCCATATATACTGAAAAGTTAAAAACAAACTATTTGATTGTCAGGGCTTACTGTATTTTAAAAATTAAAAGCAGCTTTCTTTTAAGTATAAAAAAATTCTTACAGAACGGCTAAAACCTGAAACATCGACAACAGCAAATACCAGCAAGCCTGCGGAGCAAAAGGAAGTCTCGTTCATTGCTGGTGGGAGGCAACATGGTGCGGACGCTTTGGAAATTTCTTATATATTCTTTTCATGCAATTCAGCAATCACACGCCTTGGTATTTGCCAAAATAAGCTGAAAACTTGCATCCACGTGAAAACCTGCACGTGTTTAACGGCACCTTGGTTCATAGCCGCCAAAACTTGGAATCAATCAAGATGTCTCTCAACAGATGAATGGGTAAACGTAATATTATTCAGTGACAAAAAGAAATGAGCCTTTAGGTCATAAAAACGCAACAGGCTGCAGAGCTGAGAGCCCCCTGAGAGTGGGAGAGCATACCCCTACCTACAGTCCTTGGCTGGGGGCACGAGGGAGCTGATGGTACAGCACCTGAGACACACTGTGCAGCAATGGCAAGTCAACAGCCGTGCCCTCCGGAAGGGCTGGGGGCTGGCGTCCAGGGAGAGCTGTGTAGGACTGTGAGGACGCTCAGGGACTCGTGCCGTAGCCGGGATTTCAGCACCTGCGCGGGACCCGGGGGTGGATGCCCACCTGGACGTCCACGTGCTGCTGCGCTGATGAGAGATGGCAGCCGACAGAAGGGAAAAGTCACGGGGGACTGGGGAAACTGGAGGACGTTAACCAGAAGAGCGGCCCCACAGGAGGTCATGTGGGGCGTTCCGGGCTGAGAATCTAATGAGAACGGGCTGAAAGAGAAGGCGGCCCACCAGGAGGTCGGAGCCCACGGAGGGTGTCTGCGAGGAGAGCAGAGAGCGAGCCGTGTGGCCTGGAGTGAGAGAGGGGAGGCCTGAAAGTCAGGGTTCTGCGCTGCCCAGCCCCCCGGAGAGGAGGGCGGCAGAGCCGAGGGGGCTGCCGGGCGACCGGGAAGGCCGATCTTCTCCAGACCTCCGCTGTTGTCAGAGATGGAGCCTTAGACTGGCAGGTTCTGAGGCTGGCCTGGTTGCCAGCGAGAGGCAGAACTATGTTCGGGGGTGTTTTAAAGGGAGCGGGACTTAAGGGCAGAAATCTGCCATTATCCCGAATCCGTACAACCTCTAAACAAGCAACCCCCTTCCTTTTCCACCAAACTCCGGCCCTGGGAGTCACGCTTCCTGGCGGCGGGCAATCGAACCCCGCAGCTGTCCCAGAAGAGCCCTGGCGGGTTCTGTAACAAAAAGTAGGAGAAACGTTGAGAGCATACTGCTAAGCGAAAGAAGCCAACTGAAAAGGCTACGTATTATACATAATCCCAGCCATGTCACATTCTGGAAGAGCAGAACTATGAATGCAGTAGGGAGACCAGGGTTGCCAGGGTTTGGGGGGCAGGGAGAGGCAAGGGTGGGGAGGGAAAAGGGAGGAACAAATAGGTAGGCCACAGGAGATTTGTTTAGGGCCCTGAAACTATTCTGCATGATACTGTACTGACAGATATACATTATACATTTGTCAAAACTCCTAAAATGTACAACACGAAGAATGAACCCTAATATAAACTATGGACTTTGAATGATAACCGTATGTCAGTGTAGGTGACATATAGTTATCACTCTGACAATAAGAAAGATGGGCGGGGGTCAGGGGGCAAAGTGTAGAGGCAAACTCTGTTTTTCATTCAATTTTTACTGTAAAAGCTAAAATTGCTATTAAAGCTATTAACAAAAAATTTACATAGTTTAAAAGAGTTGATTCACTGTCAACAAATCGCAGCAAATTATTAAACATGTCAGCGGTCTTTCCTCTTACCCCAAAGAACGACATGCTACTTTAATTCATGACCTGAACGATGTGTCCAGCCTCCAACTGGAACACTCAGACCATCTCAACTTCACTCACCTTTTCTTGTAACCTTCGTGACGTAGGCCTCTGCAACGAGTCGCCACTTGAGGACTGGAACAGTAGCTGTTTCTTACCCTCATCTCCTTCCGTGAAGCCAACTAGCACCACCCTTGGATGGACACAGGGTTGAAGAACGACTGGATGAAAAAGAGCCAAGCCCTGGCTGCTGTGGCTCAGTGGACTGAGTGCTGGCCTGCGGACTAAAGGGTCGCCTGTCCGATTCCCAGTCAGGGCACATGCCTGGGTTGCGGGCCAGGTCCCCAACCACACACTGACGTTTCTCTCCCTCTCTTTCTTCCTCCCTTCCCCTCTCTCTAAAAAGAAATAAAATCTTTAAAAAAAAATTTTTTTTGAAGAAAAACAGTGGAGAAAGCACCTCTGGCAGGAATATACATCATTGTATAGTCATGATTATACTGTTAACGTAGGTATTTAAATTTTAATAAATATCAAAGGGATTCATGGTTAGAGCATTAGGATAAACTATTCCTTCCTTACTTAAAAGGAAACCTTTCAGCACTTCTTCAGGTCTCACCTCAGACGGACTTTTCTTGAACGCCTCCGAGGAAGTGAACTCTCTCAGCTCCTCCTGTTATGCCACGGTTCGCGTTTTCATGGCCCCTTTCCACCATCTCCTTTTTCCTTCCTGTTTGGCCTGCCTCCCTCCCCGGCGTGTAAGCTCTCGGAGGGCTGGGATCTGGTCTCTCTCGTTTATTGCTCTGTGCCAGGCACACAGTAAACCTTCCAGTTTACTGAATGCCTGAATAACAGGACTGTACTGTTGAAGGAGAACTGATAAGTAAAGGCACCTCCCACGTGCTAATTTGGTGATATCGACGCTCTACCCATGTGTTGAGTAGAAGGTATTACATGACATTATTTTTATTGTATCATCCATCCTTTCAAACTAGTGTGTAAGATATTTTTGTGGGCTATTTTGAATAGAAGCCCAACCATGTTGTATATCTGGGTCTTAATGAATGGTTTTGATGAGGAAAAAAAATGAAAAGTAGATTTCTTAGAGGATATTAAATTCTATTCTTGTAAATGTATACACTCATTTAAAAACTCCTAACACTGCTTTGCTTTAGTAATTAAAGTGATTACCATAGATCAGTGACCCTATTAGTATCACATTCTTCTTCTTTTTTAAACATTATTAAATCTCTATGATAACCTTGCAATAAGAATTATCTTCATTTGACTTATGATTAAAACTGAGGGTCAAGAGATTGAGTAATTTGTTCATGGTTTGCAACTGTAAAAGAAAGATTCTTTTCTTAGAAAACATTCAGGTCTTAAGACTCAGCTCTGTTTATCTGACCCCAAGAGCTACAGTTTCCCCTCGGGGCCAAGTAGCCTGCCTTTGTTCTAACACAGACTTAACGTCCCCAAATTTCCGCTTCTCCCCATATTGCAAAGTTTATGAGAACACGGCATAGAGATCGGTATTTGCAAACACGTGCAGGGCTGCATGTGGGCAAGGCATTCAGTCTGTTGGCCACAGAAGTTCATGTAGCTTGTGTCTCACACCTGCTACGGCAACTATTTTTGTACACAGATGCATCCGAGGTCATTCGGCCAGGAGCGGACACAGTTTACATTCCTATGTACAGATACAGGAAGGCAAAGAAGAGACTAATTCACTGATATATCATATTTTTTTTCCATATAGAGAAAACCACTAGGTCTTATTCCACTTGATTTTTAAAATTTTCTTTCTGGTCCTTAGGAAGCTTTACCCAATAGACTTACAGACATGAAAAGAGACGGGACAAATGATACATTACCCAAAAAGAGCGTAATCATCACTACCTGCTGCGAATAGGAATACGGCTCATTGATAAACAACACGGTGTAAGTAAATAATGTGTGTGTTGACTCCAACGAGAGAGCACAACAGCTCTGTGACCTGGAAACCGCACTCTCTGGGGTGCGCGCACGCTGCTCCTAGAAGCACCACTCCAGGCCTCAAGGATGTTCTAAGTGCTGTCTGATGACTGCGGTCAAGGCACCACAGAAGAGAGAGACCTTCTGGGAAAACCTACCAACTTCTTCCCTGGTGAATGCAGAGCTTTACAGAAACGCAGTGAAGCAGACTGCGCCCTAGCCTTCCAAGGACACGGGGACAAGCAGTTCGATAACGAACTTCCAAAACGGCAGTGGAAATCACCGGGGATTCTGTAAGCCTGACGCCACGGAAGAGCCTGTGCGGCCAGGGAGTGTGGTGAGGCCGTGTGCCAGCGTGCTTACCTGCCGCAGCGGCCGCGTTTAGGCGGGTACAACTAGGGGTGTGCGAGTGTGCGGGCCCCCCCTCAAATGGAGGAGCAAGATCATGTGCGGCCCTGTTCAGAAACCTACCAGATTCCCGCACAAGGGGGTGCCGTCCCTTTGCTGCAGGGTCTGCGCAGCTTTTCAGCCCTTCCGTCCCTCTCTTCTCCGGAAGGCAAAGCGAATGATCTCGCCGCAACCTAGCCGAGGGCGGAGGGGCAGTGCATGGTCACTCCCGCAGAAGCCCTTGGCTGCCCTTCCCCAGCAAGCTGCCAAACCGTGTGCGCAAGCGCCCAAGAGCGCAGCACCCGCAGGTCCAATTCAGGCCCCCGTTTGTGTAAAACTCTCCCTCTGCAGTCGCATCAATAAGTGCAGCTTAGGCTGTTCCCTACGGATTTTAAGCTAATAATAAATGAGCTGAGACCCTTACAAATTTTCAGAAATCTTTACATCCATCCTTAAGTACTGGCATTCCGGCACCCAACGTTGTGCCAGAGACTTTCCCGCACCCCTGGCTTTAATTTACTAGCCTATGGCAACCGTCCTAATGAAGATTAATTGCTGCAGCTCAAGCCATGAAACGCACCCGCCTCCTTCTGACGCGGAGGCTCCTGCAGGCAGAGAAGGAACTGCCAACGCATCAACGTCCTTTACCACCTGCTTTCTAGCAGCTCAGCACTAACAAACAGTTTAGTCAGAGGAGAGATTTACTGGCGCAGAGTTCGCTGCAAACATAACTGCAAGAGCAGGAGACGTCCTGTTGGATCGGAATTTTAATAATCGGAGACCACGGGGGGCGGGGGGGAGGTCTGCAGGAAACAGAAGTCAGAGAGCCGCGATCACACTCCTGGTGCAGGGCCCTGTTTCTTTCTGTAAAACTCGCAAATGTCGTTCGGGATGGGCAACAAGTTTTGGTCCCCGATCCTTCTGGTGATTTTTCGGGTGTTCATCAGCACAACTGAGAATTAGATGAGAACTCATAGCTCTCGGCCAGATAACTGCCCGGCGGCGTCTACGCGGCAGGCACACCCACAGCACCACTTTGGGAGCAATTTCGAGATGTTGGAGACCCGCCCCTAAAGCTCATCCAGACTCCAGGTCAAGAATCCCCGCTCTGCACCAATGCAGAAAACATACATACTCATTTCACTTCTCCCAAATTAAAAAAAAAAGAAAAGAAAACCCGTACAAGCTGGGAGGTATCACCTACTTTTCTCGTTACTAATCTGTAAGTAAAGCATCTTGTCTTCTCAGCAGCACAGAGGTTTTTCTCAGCTGCTTTCACGGATTAACTTTCAGCATTCAAGATCATCGCCTACCCACGCATGTCCTCAATGTTCTAGTTTTCTGGAAAAACTGAGTTGTACACTTTAGTCTTACTGTTTATTAGTCCTTCAGATGATTTCAAGAGAGAACGCACTCTTCAACAAAGCTACCCGTCAAAGAATTACTTACAATGGCAAAAACAAAACCAAACAGTACCAAAAACACAAACCTGGATATAAACCAAAGTTCTGAAAGGAGTAGATCAGGAAATTACGGTGTAACCAATGGTGGACGTTACATGGTCATCTGGTCTGAACACATCCCACACAAAGGACACTGAAACGAGAAGCCGGCAGGGGGTCCTACCACAGCGTCTTCCTCGACAGTCTTTTCAGTGAAAACGAAGTGGCCAAGCACCAGAACCAGGCGGACAGCCGGCAGAGCCCCGCCCACTAGGTGGTTCACCACCCCTGCCAGGCGGTTCCCCTGGGCCTCGTGGCATCAAGCCATTCACCCGTCTTCTCAGAGATCCTGGCACTTCCGAAACAGAACAACCTAGCACCTGCCACCGAGTTACAGTCACTCAGAGGGTCGCTTCATGACAGAGGAACGCAAAGCAGGGCAACAAGTGAGATGACAGGTAACGCCAAGCTGAGAGCTTCTGGAACCCCAATTTCTTAAAATAGGATTTCTCCTTCCCGACCTCACCCCAGGAAATAACACCTTCCTTCCCTGACGGGCAGCAACTTTTCTCCTAAAAGTCCCAAGACATAAAACACCGTCTGTCCCTACTCCCACCCCAACAATCTTCTTGGAAGTTTCTCCATTCACGCTGCATACCACACAGGGCATCATTCTGTTTTATTTTTAGGGCAACAGCAAAAGGGAGAAACACAAGAGGAACAATTTGAAGAATGTCAGGTAAATTAACTCCTCCAGTACCCACAGTTCATGTGAAGTTCTGATAAAAGTTCTATGAAATTTGACAGTTCATGGAAATTTGTATTTCACAAATAAGAGGTGTGATAGAGATTTTTCTCTTAAAAGTTAATTGCTAACAATTTTGGAATCAGGGATAAACCTCCTGCAGTTAAAAAGAGTGAACGGAAAGACAGGCAGGGACACATGAAGGTCAACATACCAGTGAGCTGAGCCAACTTCTTTCAACATTAGCCACCCACAGCGAGATTCGCAAACGAGCAGGAATTCAACTAAGTGGAAACTATGGTCAACTATAAGGGTTTTGCCTTTAACAATTATCTAGACTTTGAATGAGAAAAATCCCTTTAAAAGCCATCCTCTATATTTGGCACCAGTAATTCCCTAAAATTAATATAAAATATATAACATCAAATACCAGGCGCCCCAAATAGTTAAGAATGGAATGCAAATGATTTCTGGGAATTTCTTTCCCCAGAAATTCATTCATCTCTGACTCATACACATTTCTTTTCCAGTTGAAAAGCCTTTCATATACTCAAACACTGTCTGCAAAGTCTTGGAAAAGTAGTTATTGGGCAAAAATTTACATTAACATTGGGAGGAGCCACAGAGATTGAAGTGGTTCACCTCCTTCACGTACAGGTACCTTTCAAAGATAGGCAAGTTGACCCCAAACCAGAAAACTCACGGAACAGATTTTTAAAAACAAAACAAAACCCCCAGACAAATGAAAAAAAAAAAAGACAAAAATCCCTGATCAGTCTTTTGATTCAGAGCTGTGTCAGACAGACGAGGCAAAAAGAACAGCTCAATACGTCAGGTGTAGAACGTTTATTCCGAACAGGAAGCAGCACCGGTCCGCGCGGAATTCATCACGGCTAAATCACGCCACTAGTCTCGGCGCCGATCCCAGAGGTCACGAGCTGTCCTCACGCCACCCGCCAAACACCCTGCAACGGAGCCGTTCTTCGTGAAGCAGCCTTAGCCAGGGACCGCAGTCCACGAAAAGGCCGATGCCAGTCAGTACGCGTCCCACCGCAGCCTTTTCCTTTTTCTTGTTAGAAAAAGGTTCAGGTTATGAATATTAGAAAGTTAATTTGACTGGATGACGAATATCTGGGACACCCAGCCGCTTCTTCTGCATCGAATTCCATGCTGGGCCAACTTTTACATCATCAGCAACTCACATGAAGATGGTCATAAACCAAACACGATGAATGCTACTAGATACGCAAGAATTAATCCGACACGGCACGCTCAGAACCGAATCTCTCAGCTTGCGAGGCACGGCTAAAAGGAACAATTTTCTTGAAATAAGACTTTAACCGGAATGTGTCTAAAGGCGCCCCTGTCGCACCTCAGAGGCCGCACTCTCCCGAAGGGTAACTTGCGTCCCTCCTCCCTGCTCGGTAGGACTTCAACTTACTTCAGGTTTAGCTCTGACACACCTCCCCGTAGGAAGCTCCTCCTGATTCCTCCAGCCCAGGCTACGCCCACCACTCAGTGCTCTCCACCCTTTCCCTTCTGCGCCCTCCCTACCGCCTCCCTCGGGGCAAAAATCACAGCGCATGCCCATCGCACTGACTTGTAATTCTGTGCTTGGCTATCGGGGGCCACCCCTGAAATGAAACTGTGAAAGCAGGAAAGGTTGTTTTTCTTGCTTAATTTTGACCCCACACACCTGCACTCACTGTATCCGGCACATGACAGCCACTAAAAACAGATTCCTAGTGGAAAGAATGGACGGAGGAAATACTACAATAAGCTAAGGACTAACAGATCAAGTGGGTATTTTCAACTCTTAAGTAGAATGTGATTTAAATAATATTACAGATTCTTACTACAATTCCTGGCACCACATATAAAAACGTGTCTAAGTGTTCTTAACTGTGAAATCAGTATAACAACATTATACAGAGTATTTGGAAGACAGAGAAATGGAAAGTACCATTGCAATATTTGAGGCTTTTTTTCCTCAGAAGGCATAAGATTTCTACGGAAAGTCAGTGGAGACAAGAATGCATAACTCGGTGTAGTTCCTAGCAGACCAGTGAATTCTATGGTGTCACCAAGTCCACTGCAACAAAGAGCTAGGTTTCCGAACAAATCACTTTGTCTTTATTTTAATAACAATAACAACAAATCCCAACAACCTGCACTACTTCCACCTACGCTAATTTCAAAACAGGAACCGGAAGTGAAAGGCGCAGACTAAAACACATCCCGGACCAGTTTACAACATGAATGAAGACAGGGAAAGGAACAAGAGGGCAGGGAAGCGAACTCTGCCTTCTAAGCTTGTTCTGCAAAACGGCACGCACAAGTTGAGAGCCCCCACGGAGCATCTGCTGCCGACACCCCTCCAGACTACAGGCAGATTCCTGCCTCCTGTATTCACAGCTCGATGAATGAGAACAAAGGGAGCTACAATGGCAGCATCTCAAAGCTCCTTCAAAGGAAGGCCAAGTCGCATCTCTTCCATTGCCCCTGGGGCCGTATTATACGCAAGAGGCCTCTTAACCGTAGAGGACCTGAATCTTGCACGTCAGAATCCTTCTGGATCTCAGAGTTAAGATGACCATTCTGATAATTCTGCAGAGGATGAAGGCTGTTTTAAGTCTACCGCGGCTGCGCTGCTGAGCTGAGGGCGGAGGTACTAACTCTTTAAAACCCTATCAGACCTCCCTGAAAATTACCGACCCCAGATCCGGTCATTCTCCATTAAGTCTGGCTTTCTTCTGTGTATTTCCTACTGACTAAGTGTGTTTCCATGTAGAAAGACAGAAGTGTTACCCATACTGAATATTTATGGATGTCAGCCAATGTGAAGGAAAAAAGAAATATCCAGAGAAAACTTCTAAATAAACTAGCTCATGCTGTTACTTTGGTAATAGCCTTTTTCTAATTGGTGTATCTAGTCTCTTAAGAGTAAACTCATTTCTGAAAATGCGAGGCTAATACCCAGAGAATAACACACTGGATGAGGGAGGACGACCAAGAGGCTGGAGCACTAGCTGTTCCTGCCATTACGGAGTGCAGGCCAGAAACAAGGCAGCAAACTCTACCTGCGAACACACCAGGGGGACCCTCTAAAGGCAACATCACAAAATCTTAGCATCGAGTCATTCATGAGAGACAGAGAATAAAGACGTAGCCAGCCCTGGCTGGTGTGGCTCAGTGGATTGAGCGCAGGCACCGAACCAAAGGGTCGCTGGTTCAATTCCCAGTCAGGGCACATGGCTGGGCTGTGGTCCAGGTCCCCAGTGGGGGCCATGGAGCCACATGAGAGGCAACCACACATTGATGTTTCTCTCCCTCTGTCTCCCCCTCCCTTCCCCTCTCTAAAAACAAAATATAAATAAATAAAATCTTAAAAAAAAAAAAAATGTAGCCAAACTGCAACAATACAGGAAACTGTATCGGTGCTCTCATTATAATTAGCAGTCACAGCAGCCATTACTACTGTCGAAATTCTAGTTTGCATGAGTTTACTTATGAATACTTTCACTTATCCAAAACGAGTTTGGATTCAGTTCACACATATCTTTATTCACTGCCACTTAGGAGACTTTAAGAAAGAAGGGAAAAGAAATTAAGAGTATAAACAGAAATTTCACATGTCGACTACTACTTGCAAGTTACCCTAAACCCTGCCTTCTAGTCCAGAAATGGCCTTGTGTACCAATCCCAGTTGATTGATAGATGCTGTGTCAACAAAGACTGCTGAGGCCAAATGAAAAGGAATAAGCAAAGCTTACCCTGGACGAGCGGGGGGAAGTTAAACACCAGTAACATGTAACTGCCGTTCTGGGTCTAATCCAGTGGCTCTCAACTGTGGGAAATCCTGCCCCCCCCCCCCCCCCCGAGGGCTGGGTATCTGCCAACGTCCGAAGGCATCTCGGGCCGTCCCCAGCAGGGAGGCGCCCGTGGCAGAGGCCTAGGATGACGCCTGACAGTCAGCGAGAGGTGGCATTCCCGAGTGCTGCTTCTCTGACCCCCAAGGAACTACCTAGCATGTCAAGTGTCAGTCATGTGACGTGCCCAGGCCAGCATGCTGGTAATGCCGAAGCTGGGGAACTGCGGACTAGTCAAATCTGTCCTGTAGTCTGTGGATCAGGTCATCGGCCAAATAACAAATTTGTCTTCAGGAAGGTTTCTGGAGCTACCTCTCCTAACACTAGAGTAGCCACGTGACCTGATCAGAGCATTAGAACGAGGGAACCAACTTGATCTGGGTAGTTCACACTGCCCCTAACTTGTATTATGATCAAATTACTATTTTATCCTGTGAGACCTTGGTTTCTTCATCTACAAGAAGGGGTCTGACTAAAATCACTGTTGGTAGACAAAACGGCTAATGAAGCCCTTCCAATGGATAAAGGAATAAAGCCCTTGCTGATATTCTCAACAGATGAATTTTTCTCCAGCTTAAGATAACTTTCCCAATTCCTTTGAATTTCCACTAATGCAGACTAGCTGTGCCTGAAATTACAGCCATTTTAATTTTCATGTAACGCTTAAATATGTTTCCTTTAAATTAGAATGCTCTGGCATGTCAAGCTGCTTCTACCTTTGTGTGCACCACCATTATACCATCTGAACTTGGCCTCTTCGAATTCTCCACCCGTCTATTCTGTCATCTCTTGTATCACTCAAGCTATCAGGACCAACTGCATAGCTGCTTGTCACTGCATTTCTCTTTTTTTACTCTATAAATGCCTTTCACCAATCAATCAACCCAAGTATTCCAGGGTCCTCTTTGAGCCTGTGACATCAGTGTTGGGGACAGGAGTAGAGGCCGGAGCTGGAGGTATCGGCGCACAAAGACTGGGTTTCTGGCTGCGAAGCATCTACAGGCTAATTAAGAGGCTGACACAGGTGAACAAATCACATTAACTGGTGGTACCGTGGAAATATCACTGCGAGAGCAAGAAATGCCAGAGGACTGAAATGAAAGGTCTGCTGAACACAGATTAAAGAGGACCCAGAAACCATCGTTAGAAAATGTCGGGGGGAAAGTGCTTAAGAAGCAGATACAGAAGGAACGCTGACGTCTCGACGACGACTTCGAAGGGCTCGCTCTGCTTCCCAGGCACGTCCGCTGCACAAAGTACGGCTGGCGTGACAAACTCTTAAGAGCTGATGCATGTTCCCTCCCGAGAGTGAAACTACGCAGAAACATTGGGAAGCTGATGATATGCAGTCCCACGTGCTAAGTCAGATCACATCCACCAAAACAGGGGTCCCGAAAACTACTCCCAAAGAGAAGCATTTATGTGAGAGCAGAAGGGACAGCTAATTCCACCACACTGATAGTCCAGGCTGACACGCACACCAAGGAGCTTTCTGAAAAGTGCGTACATTTACTCTTCAAAGTCAGTTTCTAAAGATTAGGAATATGCCCTGAATCCAAATTACTTAACCTGTATGGCATGCATTTATATATTTTTCTAAATCCTAATCAAATTATGTTCACCTGTGGTGCCACTTGTGGTAGGTAAAGCTACACCCACTGCCTTGTCAGCAAACACACCGGAAAGTCGTTACATCCACCACCTAACTGTCCAACAGCAAACGCCTCAAGTTGCTGGCATCATTTGGGAAAACTACCTTTTGGACATCATTTTCACTATTACAAAATAATTCTACGTTTAGATGAGCACAAGATTAAAATGAAGAGTAACTCTGAAATGGCCCCCCCCTACAGCACTTTCTCCTAAGGGGATAACTTTTTAAGACCTTTTCACAATGCTCTCACCTAAAACCAGATCATAGCCCTCTGGGGCCCACCTGTCCAGCTCTGCCTGAGCCAGCACTAAGGGGTTCCATTGGGCTGCCCCTTTCTTCAATCACATTAACTGCGTCTGTCGTTAGTACCCACCTTCTGCTTAAACAGCCACATTACAATGCCCACGAAATTCAATGTCCTCAACTGTTAAATCAATAGAATCTCGATGTAATCTAACCCACGGTACCCTGAAAACAAATGCTGAGCAAGTCGTACTATTATTCAATTCATCACATTTCATCTGTTTTGGACACCGTAGCAAGTAAGTCCACATCACAAATGAACAGATTTTAAACGGAAAGAATTTGTCAAGGGCTGTTTATGCACAAGCTTTCCCTTATGTTATGCATTTCTTACTTAATTTTATATCACAAAATGTGAAAGTCTAATGGCCCCCTTTTTAAAATTCAGAGGCAATTCTTAACAACGCTCTCAATAGGGTCCTTTAACAGCGAATCAAAATAAAATCCTGCCTCTGTTTGCATTAAGTATACCCTAGTGCATCAAATACTTGAGCATAAAGGATTCACAAAAAAAGAGGCAGGAAGAAAA
Organism: Anoura caudifer; assembly: GCA_004027475.1. NCBI lineage: Eukaryota > Metazoa > Chordata > Mammalia > Chiroptera > Phyllostomidae > Anoura > Anoura caudifer. The sequence goes on along the minus strand of PVKU01005165.1, from coordinate 114,022 downwards.
AAAGAGTAAAGAAAGAAAAAGAAAATACAACTTCTGTGCTTGTACCTGTTAACAGGGATTACCGAAGCAATGAGCGCGCCCTTAACATGATGAGCGGAGCGTGAGACCTTCAACTCTACAACATCTGTGGAATTAACAGGAGATTCATACACTAAATGCCACCAGCGGTAAAGACGTACCTAATTTTCTTTTCCGCATCTTCACTGTCGGATTCTTCAGAGAGTCTGTGCTGATCTGGGTCTGGAAGTGTGCTGGGATCAAACCCATCATCATCATCCTCACTCCAGTCCAGAAAGGCCTCTTCTTCATCTTTGGCCTAAGAGAACACAAGGGATGTTGTGGGTTAGGAAACAACCGGTGAACAATCAGGTATTATTTCTAGACAAAAATAAATGCTCCTCTAATTGAGATCCTCAGATCTGAAGCTTTCTATTCTGATGAAAGCCTGTATATGACTTTAAGAATTGTAACTGTTTGCAAAGAGAAAGAAAGCGGTTCATTTCAAAAATATAATAAAATAAAATACGGTCGTGAAGGGAAAATCAGTATTGTCTCTCAAATGAGCTACGGGGGGAAGTTGTGAGTTTCATTACTTCCATATAACTCAACTATCAAAGGATAATGTATAAAATAAAGTGGTTCAGTGCTCCTGTCCACACACACGTAAATTTCAAAATATAAAAGGCCAGAAGAAAAACGCCCGTTTTGCCTGGTCACTGATCACTTTATAGCTACCATAATCTCAGTTTTTACATGACAGTCAGATATGTACAAACTCATTCACAGTACAGGGTCTTTGAAATCCAACTGTAAGTACAAAGTCACTAAGAACAACGGGAAGAGGAAAGAAACAGCAAGAGAGGAAAACCACTAACACATGGAGGAACTTGGGAACTGCCTCCTCCTTTCACACCAGTAGGTAGGAAGGTGGGCTTCTTTTGCTCTGGTTTTATGGTAGTTTCTTTTTATCAAAGAACAAAGGAATACAATATTAAAATAAACTTATTGCACATTTATGGACTAAATATCCCTACAACAAATTTATTTTCGGCACACTGGTTTTGTCATCTAGTTGATAAGAGACACAAGTAAGCATTTCCACATGCATTTGAAAGATTATAATAAGACTAAAAAAAATCTGGATGAGTTTCTTTCAGCTGCCATCTTTAAAATTCTTTTTCACACCGTGTGAGACAAACTTCAACGATTCTTTACTTTCAAATGCTCTTTCCCAGAAACTAAAAACTCAAAAGAGCATAGCAATTGACTACGCATGCCTCTACAGAAGTCCTCTACACTTTTTGAACAGCTCTCCCTTGATAACCTCTAAACATAACAAAAGAAAAAAGATGCAAAGAAAACAAGGATTAGTCACCACCGCTGACGTTTCTGGTAAAGCTCCTTGCTAAAAATAAAGGGTCTGGAAAGAACATCAGAGGCGGGAAAAGGCTGCCTCAGAAGCAGCAAACAGCAAACTTGACAGCACACTCCAGGGTCTTCTTGAAAATAATCAAGGATATCAACAGAAATTGAATGTCATCAAATACTCACAAACACTTATCTCCTGATGACATCAGGAGAGCATCTGCTCTCAAAGGAATATACCATCTGAAGGTGGACACAGAGCAGACTCAAAGATGATTGTTAATATTTTGGGTCTCAGGTAACCTCTACGCTTCCTAAGTATAAAGGACGCGACAGAGCTTCCGGACTCGTGTCCCCGAGGACAGCACCAGTGCTCCGATACACACCTACCACCTCCCAACCGAGTCCCACGCCTCAGTGCATCAGGGCACCATCGCTGGGAACTCACGCTATGAAAGGAGAGCACTTAAGCATTTTCGCGGGACAGTAATTCATTTGCGCCTTAGAGACGCTGACACCCTGGCAGCAGTGGGGACGCTGGTTAAAAGAAGCAAGACTTGAAGGTAAGACATCATCAGTGTAAGAGCACAAAAACCCAGGTGAGACGGGAGTCAGTGAAGACGTGGGAGTGGAGAGGGAGGTGGGGCAGGTGGGGGAGACGGATGTTAAGGAAGAACCACCGACTGGACCGCGTGGAGCACACGTGAACATGATGTATTCCCGAGAGTCAACACGGAAGGAAGCACAGCCGTACATGTCAAACACAGTCTGAGAAAGCAGCCTGGTAAATACCGTGAAGACGCCGTACGGAAACACCATCATTCAACAAGGAGCGACTACGCGGGCCAGACACCCCGCTCGGTTCCGAGGTGCGGCCGTAAGCAAGACCATGTCCCTGCTCTGACCCCAGGCTGCCCCAGGAGAGCTACCCGTACAGGCACTAAAATGAAAGCCGCGTTTCGCTACCGGGGAGGAATAGCCAAGTAAGCGTGAGCCGGCTGCAGGGCCCTGCTAAACGCCCAGCGCCCGACGGGACCTTCTTCCCCAATGGACCCCCTAACGTGCAGCTAACCACGGAGCCCCCCATCGGTGTGCTCTTCCACCTCAGGCGTTCCAGGTGGGAGGTGGGCCCCTTCTCTCCGACCCGTTACTCTCCCATCTCTCTCCACCCTCCCAGCTGGCAAAGAACCGAGAGCCCCTCCTTCCACACCCACACGCCTCCCCTGAGGCCCTGAGAAAGAAAAGAAAAAGCAGGCCACGCACACACAGAGATCAGGGTCGCCTCTATGAACTGGCTGTTCCTGAAATACCGTTGCAGAGCTTCTGAGGAAAATATTTCACCTAAAATAGGAATGAACTCTCCTATATGTGGAAGATTCAATTATAAGTAGGGCAGAGGAAAACAAGTATCTGATAAAGAAATGTAGCCTAGCCAGTTTTTACCTTGTTTGCAGTTTTGACAACGGGAAGAAACAGGTGAGAAGCAGCATTCTGTAACAAACTGACAAAGTGCTCCGACATGCCTAATCCGACTCGATCCTCAGACCCTATGAAGTAGGCAGGAAAAGAACCATTGCTTCCATTTGCAAAACTGAGAAGCTGTGATTCAGAAGATCAACTATAACCAAGGTCACAACTTAACCTGGGCATATGCTACGTCTTCTCCTGTATCAGAATCAACAATATTTACGAAGGTCATAAAACACCGCCACTCCCCGGTCTCCCAAGCCTCCGTTCTCTCTCGTGTGACATTGCACACTGGCTTCCTCACCAGGCTCCCTGTAAGCACTCTTCCCCTCCTTCTGGTCACTCCAGTTCTGTTGTGATTGGAATGGTGGTTTTGCACAAGTTTCAACTCTAACTGTGTCTATCACCTGCTTCCAACCTTTTAAGCCACATTCTCTTTCAGGTGCGTGAACAAGGCGAGCCCCTTCCACCTCGGAGTCTTCACACCTGCTGTTTCTCTACTGGAATCCTCCTCTGCTTCCTCTTGCCTGGTCTGTGGTGTTTTCTTGAGACCAAACACGTGGTGTGTTTTTGACATTAATTCTCCAGCACCAGGTGAGTATCGAACAATTCAATTCTGACACTACAGTTAACATAGACCCCACGGGTGGAAGGGCTCTGTCCCACAACAATACTCATACTTCGGATGCCACCTGTAAACAGGACCCCCAAACTACCTGCATTTCTGCCTGGCCGACGACAAATTCAGAGATTCTCATGCCCCCCTCCTCAGATTTGATAATTCTTGAAAATGACTCACAGAACTCATGAAAGTGCTATAGTCATGACTACCAGTTTAATTACTGAAGGACGTAGCTCGGGAACAACCCAACACAGGAGATGAACAGGAGAAGGCCTGGGGCAGGGGTAGACGTAGGGCTTCCACGGCCTCTCCGCACGAGCCACCTTCCCCGGACATCAAGGCGTTCCCCAGCACAGAAGTACTTGGAGTTCCATTCTTGAAGAGCCCTTGTAACCAATTTCCAGTCCCCAGGTCCTCCCAAGAGGCAATGCTGGTAGGACTAAGAGCTCCCATCCTCTGACGTGCTCAGTCTTTCTGGCGACCAGCCCCCACGCTGAAGCTACCTAGAGACCCTGGCCTGAGTCAGTCACTTCTTGGGCACAAACGCAAGTGTGCTGGACAGACTCCTTAAGAATGATATACTCCCACCACTCAGGAAATTCCAAGGGTTTTAGGAGGGCAGTGTCAGGAACCACGGACAAAGAGCGAATGTATTTTTTGTTATGCCATACCCAATCTCCTTCATTTCCCCAGGTCATAATACATGCGTATTTCCTTTACTTCTTTTTCTTCCTGAGACATTCACAACCACAACAAAAGCAAAACAAACCTGAACTCCTATGTCAACACTGAGAGAGCAAAAAATGTCTCGATAAGAAATGTTAACACACTTGAGGCTTTTTAAAAAAGGCTACATAACTCTACATCATCTCTGAGAAACAGAGAGGAGGGCTGATGTGGGGGTGAAGGAGAGTATTTTCTCGAACTATACAGAAACTAAGAGATGATCTCCTGTACCGCAGTGTATTTTATTAGGCCAAGGACCTTAAAGTTTATAAAATGAAAGGGAGGAGACAACCCCAGTCACTGCAGCAGAGAGCACAGGTGGAAGCCATGTTGCAGCAGCGGATGAAGGAGTCAATGGCTGCGCTTGCTGGTCGGCGAGCGATCATTATGAAGAGATCCATTCAAAGTTTAGACATAGAGAATACCTTTATTACCTTCCTGTGTACTACACAGAATTCACAAAAATAAGCAAGCTTGAGAATTTTATTTAGATTGTAGTAGTTTAATTCCATTTAGAGTTTTAAACCAGAAGTCTCCCCATACTGCACGAATTAAGGACCAGGATATCGACTTTGACACCTCAAAATTTCGTAAGGCGGAAACATTTCAAAATGCATGATAAGTTCTTTCTGACCCTGAAAAACAATGTAAAGACTGTGAGGAAAGCATTGAGAACACTTGATAGTTTTCACATTTCAAGTAGAAGTTCAATTGCTATCAACAGCCAACCATGTTCAGCAGTTAGAGTTGGGACTGACTTTTAAGATTTACCTAAGCTATAAATCCCAGGTACAAAGTTACACAGAGGAAAAATCACTGAAACTTCCTTTCTGAATTATAAGCACAACAAGGCTAACGATATTACTCAGTGTGCCTGTTGAGAGTGAACACCTGTCTTCTGAGGCAGACGTGCAGGACAGTAAACCCAGGGAAGCAGCTGGCACTGCTGAGAAATCACCACTCCTGCTAATGACACTGTGACGCTCACTGAAACACCTTAGACGATCTTCAGTTTGCTTCTGCCTTCTAGCAACTTACTCCACAACGGTGATGTTGGACCTGATGCTGATTTATATACTTGGTTCTTTGGTATTTGGCCAGAGTGTACTTTGTGCACTTCTAATACGCACTGGCTGAATTGCCGCTGAAAACCTTAACTCTGACCAAGGGTCCAGGACGCTTCAACTGTGGGGATCCTACTCAGAAGTATCCGTGTGTTTCCTAACATTCGGCATTTATAAACACAGGCGTGGTGCACGAGAGGAAGGCAACGCATCTCAGCCCCGGCCACCCAACCACAAGAGAACCGGAGCAGACGGTACTGATGTAGGATGCTGGGAATGCTAAAAGCAACATCCGGGGGGAAGTAGCAGAGTTTGGACAAGGGACATCTGTTTATAAAATTGCCTTCTTAAATCTAACACGGTTCAACTGAATTTCAGTCGGTGCCTTCTTTATTTGTTCCAGGCACTCCAAAACAATAGGAATACTGGATTGGAGGACCACGAAGAGGCAATATAAATAACACATGAGTGAGCACAGCGAAGCCTGGCACACAACAGAGCTGGAGAAAATAAAGAAGGCACATGAATATTCAAAGACGCAAATGGCAGGTGCCAAACTTGGAAGGGTCTTCAGAATTTGGAACATGTGTCCAACGACTGCGGACCGCACACCGCTGCGTGCCGAGCGCTGCTACAGAAGAACGCAGTAACGGCACGGCAGAGGAAACGCGAGTCAGCATCTTACCACTGACAAGACTCGTAGCAAAATAAAGTTTCTTCTACAACTGCCTTGCACAGAACTCAGTATTCTTCCTAAATTGCTGTTCATTTGTTTATTTGGTATGTGACTACCTCACAGATCCCAACAGAATGCTGAGAAGGCTACGATATCATGACGCCCTTTCAGCACTGCATCCCACTGTTGATCGTCTTTCTCTTCTTTCCACAGGAAAGTTACACTAAAGATTATATAAAATACAAATTATAAGTCCACCCTTCTCACTCTTTCATTATTCTCACAATAATGAAAATGTTAATGAGTCACAGGCCATGATTTAATCATCGCACCAGTGGCTAGCTGTGCGCACTTACTAGACAATTTACTAACTCAGGGAGCCCCTGTTTCCTGCATTTGTATATAATTTAGACACTGCCATCGACCAGTCAACGCTGTTGTGAGCACTCAATGAGAAAAGCCTGTGAAGACGTCTACGGTAATGTTTATCATCATTCACAGAAATGGGCAAACTGGGAAAAGATGTTCTAGCAGTTTGGTGGCCTTATCCTCCTTAAGTACATTCCTTCCTTCTCCAAACCAAGTTCTCGCTTGGGCAGAAATGTGCAACAGTTTTCCGTCTCCTTGGCGCATTCATATTAGGTGAACATAAAAGATAACATGCAAAGTAGAATATAATTGAAATTATAACAACACTTAACATTAAACAGGTGAAAAGTGTCAATGTAAGAGTGGACCAGATTACTTGTGCACAGTGGCTCAAGCATAAACAAAAGGACCACTTTGTAAACAAACTACTAAACAGTCTGATGGAGTATTACTCAACAATAACAATATGATGAATGAATCACAAACGAATCTCACTAATTAAAAAGAACACCCCCCCCCAAAGGCTCCATATTCAATTGTCCTATTTATATAAAATTACGGAAAAAGAAAACCTGTGTGGGGCGGAAAAGAGGTCAGTGATTGCCATGAGCTAAGGTTGGGAGGAGACAGCAAGACATAAATGTTTGAAATGATTGAAATACGGTGGAGAAGTAAGTGGAAGCTACACTAAACTCCTCCCAAGACCAGTCTGGATTTACCACTAAACTGCAGAGAAATCGTCCTGAGTAACGCCACCAGCTGCAGAGAAGCCTCATAACTGTGAACAGGGGAAACCACTTCACCACAATGTGACTGGTGGGGAGCGCGGAGGACATGCAAGGGGGCTGGCTGGGCTCCCACGGGCAGCAGCTGGAGTTCTGGAGGGGTATCCCAGCAGCCGGGAAGACCCCCTGAGAACTGCAAGGTCTAAACCCAAGCTGGGCTCCCCGGCCCACAGCACCAGAGCTGGAAAGGAACCCAAATGACATCCAGCTGTGAAAGACACAGGGTTTCCGTCTGCCAGGGAGACGAAGACAGGGATGCAGAGCAGAGAGCCTCTTAATTGGTCAACGCTCAAAATTTTGTTTGCAGTCATTTACCTTGGGCTCCAGCAGAGGGAGGGCGGAGTGGACTAGAGATGCTTGAGGAGAGTGTGGGGCTGGTGGTTCTGCGGACAAAACTGAAGGACCAGCCGCCAGGATCCCTGTGCTGGGGCACTCCCCATACAGGGGAGCCCTCTCTCCCAGGCAGAGCACCCCTGAACAAAAGGCACCAGCCTGAGGGGAAGCAACAGCCCTGCCCACGGGCATTACCCTGCCTCACCCTGTGGAGCTTAGGCCAGGCTGCTGACTACAGCTCAATAAGTTTAACAACTACGGTGGAAAATACAAAGCAGCAGCCAAACTGGGAAGACTAAGAAACACACCCCAAATGAAAGAACATGAGAACTCTCCAGAAGAAGATCTAGATGAAATCGGGGCAAGCGGACTTCTGGACAAGATAAAGGCGTAGGTGGACACGCTGTGCCTCCTCTCACACCAAGATTAAGGACAACAAAAATACAGAACAACAACAAAAAAACGAAACCAGAACATTTAGAGGATAAAATGGTACGGAAGTCCCACAACGATTCACCCCGACCGCTAAGAGGGGCGGAGTTGGTGGCCGGCAGAGGGGTCGAGGCGGGAAGAAGCGGTGGCTGGTGGTCCGGGCGCACAGGCGGAGACTACCAAGTGCAGGGAGGCAACGAGCAGACCAAGCAGGGCGAACAAGGCGCTGGACCACAGTCACACATTCGTGCAGATAAACTAGAAAACGGGCAGCGAGACGGACTGCACGGCGCAGGGCCCCAGCACTGGGAACAAACCCTAAAAGCACTGATTGAGAACACTTGTAGGGGTAGGGGTGCCGGGAGCGACTCCCAGCCTCGAGGGAGAGTTCATAGGAGAGACCCACGGAGTCCTAGAACATGCACGAGCCCGCCCACATGGAAATCAGCGCCAGAGGGGCCCAATTTGCTTGGGGAAGGGACTGGAATCCGAGAGAGCAGAGCAAAGCGCCAATGTTCCCTCTCGGACCCCACCCCTACATCCAGCACCACAACCCAGGGACTGGGCTGCCCCACCCTGGGGAACACCTAAGGCCCCGCCCCTCATACACAACGGCCGTGACCAGACAAAAAAACAAAATCAAAACCAAGGATGGCTCAAATGGGAGAACAGATAGAGGCCCCAGAGCTAATTTATCTGAGCGACCAAGAGGTAGCTAACTTAACAGATGCACAGTTCAAAGCCCTGGTGATTAGGAAGCTCACAGAATTGGTTGATTTTGGTCACAAATTAGATGAACAAATGAAGACTACAATAAGTGAAATGAAGGAAAACGCACAGGGAACAAATAGTGATGGGAGGAAAACTGGGACTCAAATCAATGGAGTGGACCAGAAGGAAGAAAGAAACAACCAAACAAAAAACAAGGAAGAAACAAGAATTCAAAAAAATGACGAGAGGCTTAGGAACCTCCAGGACATCTTTAAATGTCCCAACATCCGAATTATAAGGGTACCAGAAGGGGAAGAAGAAGAGCAACAAGTGGAAAACTTATTTGAACAAATAATAAAGGAGAACTTCCCGAATCTGGCAAAGGAAACAGACTTCCAGGAAGTCCGGGAAGCTCAGAGAGTCCCAAAGAAGTTGGACCCGAGGAGGAACACACCAAGGCACATTATAATTACATTACCCAAGATTAAAATGAAGGAGAGAATTCTAGAAGCAGCAAGAGAAAAGGAGGCAGTGACCTACAAAGGAGTTCCGATCAGACTGTCAGCTGATTTCTCAAAAGAAACCTTACAGGCAAGAAGGGGCTGGAAAGAAGTATTCCAAGTCATGAAAATCAAGGACCTACATCCAGGATTGCTCTATCCAGCAAAGCTGTCATTTAGAATGGAAGGGAAGATAAAGTACTTCTCAGATAAGGTCAAGTTAAAGGAGTTCATCATCACTAAGCCCTTATTATATGAAATGTTAAAGGGACTTATCTAAGAAAAAAAAGTTAAAAAATAGAACAGTAAAAAGACAGCAAACTCACAGATATTAACAACCACACCTAAAACAAAAGCAAACTAAGCAAACAAGTAGAAGAGGAGCAGAACCACAGAAATGGAGATCACATGGAGGGTTAGCAACAAGGGAGTGGGAGGAGGAGAGAGGGGGAAAAGGTACAGAGAACAAGTAGCATAGATGGTAGGTAGAAAATAGACGGGGGAGAGCAAGAATAGTGTGGGAAAAGTAGAAGCTAAAGAACTTATGAAACATGGACATGAACTAAAGGGGGGAATGTGGATTGGGGGGGTATGCAGGGTGGAGGGGAATGATGGGGGAGAAATGGGACAACTGTAATAGCATAATCAATAAAATATAATTTAAAAAAAGAAATCGAGGCAAGCAATTTATCAGATAGTTTAGAGTAATGATTATGAGGATGCTCAATAGCATGAAAAAAGACATAGAAACCATTAAAAGGACCAGTCAGAAATTAAAAAAATGCAATACTGAAGGAAGAAAGAAATTAAGGCAAACACAAGCAAATGGAAACATATACCGTGTTCACGGATCAGAAGAATTAAAATCATCAAAATGTCCATACTACCCAAAGTAATCTATCGATTCAACCCCAAACCTATTAAAACACCAATGGCATATTTCACAGGTATAGAACAAATATTGCAAACATGTATGTGGAACCAAAAGCCACCCCAAATAGCCTCAGCATCTTGAGAAAGGACAAAAGTAGGAGGAATCACAATACCTGATATCAAGTATAGTATGAGGCCACTGTAATCAAAACAGCCTGGTACTGGCATAAGAATAGACACATGGACCAGTGGAACACAATAGAGAGCCCAGAAATAAACCTAAGTCTCTATGGTCAATTAATATTTGACAAAGGGGGCAGCAACATAAAATGGAGTAAAAGAAGCCTCTTCAGCAAACGGTGTTGGGAGAGCTGGACAGCTACATGGAAAAAAAAAAAATGAGACTCAAGCACCAACTTACAACATACACAAAAAATAAATTCAAGGTGGAGAGAAGACTTAAATATAAGTTGTGACACCATCAAAGTCCTACAGGAGAACATAGGCAGGAAAATTTCAGATATTTCACATAGCAATATTTCTACTGATACGTTTCGTAGAGCAAGAGTCATAAAAGAAAGAATAAATGGGATCTCATCAAAATAAAAAGCTTCTGCACGGCTAAAGAAAACAGTATTAAAATGAAAAGAGAACCAACTATGTGGGAAAACATGTTTGCCAATGATACCTCAGACAAGGGTTTGATCTTTAAAATATATAATGAACTCATATGACTCCACTCTAAGAAGACAAGCAACCCAATTAAAAAATGGGTAAAGGACTTGAACAGACACTTCTCCAAGGAAGACATACAGAGAATACAGAGACATATTAAAAGATGCTTAGCATCACTGGCCATCAGAGAGATGCAAATTAAAACCACAATGAGATACCACTTTACACCAGTCTGAATGGCCATCATAAACAAAGCAACAAACAACAAGTGTTGGAGAGGTTGTGGAGAAAAGGGGACCCTAGTGCCCTGTTGGTGGGAATGCAGACTGGTACAACCACTATGGAAAACAGTATGGAATTTCCTCAGAAAACTATAAACGGAACTATCTTTTTATCCAGCAATTGCACTGCTAGGATTATATCCTAAGAACCCTGAAACACCAATCCAAAAGAACCTATGCACCCCAATGTTCATAGCAGCACAATTTACAATAGCCAAGTGTTGGAAGGAACCCAGGTGCCCATCAGTAAATGAATGGATCAAAAACTATGGTACATTTATACAATGGAATTCTATGCAGCAGAGACAAAGGAGCTCCTACCCTTCGCAACAGCATGGATGGAACTGGAGAGCATCATGCTAAGTGGAATAAGCCAGGTGGTGAAAGACAAATACCATATGATGTCACCTGTAACAAGAACTTAATCAACAAAACGAACAAGCAAACAAAAATATAACCAAAGACACTGAAATTGAGAAAAGGCTAGCAGTGACCAGAAGGGAGAGGGAAGGCAATAACGGGGGAGAAGGGTGAAGGGTTTACAGGAAGAAGTATAAAGGACACACGGACAATAGGAAGTGGGGGAGGGAGATGGGTACTGTTGGGGTGGTGGGGAGGGGTGGGGGGAGAAGGCAGAAAACTGTACTTGAACAATAATAGAAAAAAGTTAAAAAAGGTAAAAAATGCAGTATCTGAGATAAGTAATACACTGGAAGGAATAAGCAGTAGTTTAGGTGAAGCAGAGGACAAGGTAGAATAAAACACCCAGGCAGAGCAACCAAAAGAAAATGAATTTTAGAAAATGAGAATAGCTTAAGAAACATTTTGGACAACATGAAATGTAACAACATCTGCATCATGGGAATACCAGAAGGAGAACAAGCAAGGGATCGAGAACCCATCTGAAGAAACAATGACTGAAAACTTCCCTGGCGTGGTAATGGGAAAAGTCGCACCAGTCCAGGAAGCTCAGAGAGTCCCAACCATGTTGGACCCAAAGAGGCCTACACCGAAACACATAATAATTAAAATGACAAAGCTCAAAGACAAGGAGAGAAAAGTTAGAAGAGAAAAGCAGGTAATTACCTATAAGGAAGCACCAATTAGACTGGCATCTGAGTACAGAGACATTTCAGGCCAGAAGGGAGTGGTGTGATATATTCAAGGTAAGGAAAAGCAAGGGCCTACAACCAAGGCTACTTTACCCAGCAAGGTTATCACTTAAAATCAAAGAAAGAATAAGAAGGCTCCCAGAAAAAGCTAAAGGAGTTTGTTAACACGAAACCAATACTGCAACAAATGTTAAAGGGCTTACTTAATGATGATGATGATGATGATGATGATGATGATGATGATGAAGAGGAGGAGGAGGAGGAGGAGGAGGAGGAAAGAAAAGAGGGGGAGGAAGAAGAAGAAGAGGAGGAGGAGGAGGAGGAGGAAGAGGAGAGAAAAAGAGACTAACAATAAAATGGCACTAAATTCATATCTATCTATAATCACCTTAAATGTAAATGGTTTAAATGCTTCAACCAAAAGACACAGGGTAGCTGAATGTATAAGAAAACTAGACCCACATATATTCTGTTTCCAAGAGACTCAACTCAAATAAAAAAATACACACAGATTAAAAGTAAAGGAATGGAAAACAAAAGGAAAAATAAAACCTGGGGTAGCAGTACTTACACCTGACAAAACAGATTTTAAAACCAAGGCTATAGTGAAAGACAAAGAAGGACACTACTTAATGATGAAGGGAACAATCCAACAAGAGGATGTAACCCTAGTAAACATACATGCACCCAACACAGGAGCCCCTAAATATGTAAAGCAAATCCTAATGAACATAAGGGAGAGATAACAGAAATACAGTCATAGTTGGGGATTTTAACACCCCATTGACTTCAATGATAGATCTTCCAGACTCTATCTCTGTTGAAAATCAACAGAGACAGCAGCCTAAAATGACACACTAGGTCAAATGGATTTAATTGTTATCTTTGGAGCATTTCACGCCAAAGCAGAATATAAATACTTTTCAAGTGCATATGGAATGTTTTCTAGGATAGACCACATGTTGGGACGCAAAACAACTCTCAATAAATTTAAGACTGAAAATATAGTAAGCATCTTCTCTGACCACAAGGCGATGAAACTAGAAATCAATCACAATAAGAACACTGAAAAACACGCAAAGACATGGAAGTTAAAAAACATGTTAGTAAACAGTGAATGGGTCAACAACAAGATCAAGGAAGAAATCAAAAGACAGTTTGAAACAAATGAAAATTATCACACAACAATCCACAATCTGTGAGACAGTGGGATAGCAATCCTAATAGAGAAATTCATAACATCACAGAACTACCTCAAAAAACAAGAGAAAGCTCAAATAAACAATCTAACTTCACACTTAAAGGGACTTGAAAAAGAACAGCCAACAAAGCCCAAAGTGTGCAGAAGGACAAAGTATTATAAGAAAATATTATGAACAATTTCATGAACAGCCTGGTACTGGCATAAAAACAGACACATAGATCAATGGAACAGAATAGAGAGCCCAGAAATATACCTACACCATTAGAGTCAATTAATATTTGGCAGAGGAAGCAAGCACATACAAGGGGCTAAGGGTTGTTTATTCAATAAATGGTGTTGGGAAAATTAGACAGATATGTGCAGAAAAATTAAACTAGACCACCTTCTTACACCACATACAAGAATAAATTCAAAATGGATCAAAGAGTTAAATGTTAGGGTTGAATCCATAAAAATCCTAGAAGAAAATATAAGCAGCAAAATCTTGGACACTGCTTGTAGCCGTTTTTTTATTGGATATATCTCCCAAGGCAAGGGAAACAAAAGAAAAAATAAACACATGAGACTATACCAAACGAAAGTTTTTGCACAGCAAAGGAAATCATAAACAAGTGGTAGGTGGTAGTGGGTGGGGCAGGGGAAAGTGGTGGCAGGAAAATGGAGACAAATGTACTTGAACAACAACAGCAAAAAAAGAAAACAAACAAAAAAAAAAGAGTGAGAAAACATCCACAAAATAAAAAGATAACCCACAGAATGGGAGAACATATTGGCCAATACATCTGATAAGGGGTTAATATCCAAAATTTATAAAGTACTTACAAAACTCAACACCAAAAAAAGAAACAATCCAACGAAAAAATGGGCAAAGGACCCGAACAGAGACTTCACCAAAGAGGACATACAGATGGCCAACAGGGATAAGAAAAGATGCTCAATATCACTAATCATCAGGGAAATACAAATTAAAACCACAATGAGATACCATCTCACACCTGTCAGATTGGCCATCATCAATAAATCAACAAACAAGTGCTGGCCAGGATGTGGAGGAAGGGGAACCCTTTTGCTTTGTTCGTGGGAATGCAGACTGGTGCGACCAGTGTGGAAAGCAGTGTGGAGATATCTCAAAAAATTAAAAATGGATTTGTCTTTTGACTCCATGATCCCACTTCTGGGAATATATCCAAAGGAGCCTAACTCTAATTTGAAAGACCATAAGCACCCCTATGTTCACTGCAACATTATTTACAATCACCAAGATATAGAAGCAGCCCGTGTTCATCAGTAGATGAGTGGATAAAACAACTATGGGACATTTACATAATGGAATTTTGCCTGGCTATAAAAAAAAAAAAGGAAAAATTTACCCTTAGGACAGTATGAATGGACCTGGAGAACATTATACTATGTGAAATAAGCCAGTCAAAGAAAAATAAATACTATATGATTTCAGTCATATTTGGGATCAAACAAACTGAACTACCACTTTCTGCTGCGTATAATGCACATTTTCTTGCCCAAATCTTTGAGGGAAAAATAAAGATGCACATTATACACAGGTAGTACCTGAAATACCTTGTATCTGTTTGTGTTTTGTAATTATTTATCACATAAAATTTCTTGTAGTGTATGTTCAAAAATAAGTGCTAAAATTCTTTTATAACATAAAATACAAGTATCTAAATATAGATGAATAAAAAATGAATTAAAAAGTTAAAACGAAAGATATTTTTACTGAAAGTTTCAGCAAAAAAGTTGGTATGTATTATACACAGGAGCACATTATACATGGCAAAGTACAGTAACAAGCAAAACCAGGGCAGACTCATATATGAACAGTAGATGACATCTAGCAGGGCATGGGGGAGGAATGGTCAAGGGGTGGAGGGATTCAGCAAAAAGGATAAAGGATTCACGTGCCTGGTAATTGTTGGGGGCAGTGGGGCATAAGGGGGACTAAATGGTAATGGAAAAAATTACAGTGAAGATTAAATTAAAAAAAAAAAAAAGATATTTGAGTTGGTGGAACCTTTAATGGTGGCGCCGCCATTAATGGTGAGCAGACACAAAACTGTATGTATTTGTCAAACCGACAGAAGTGAATACCACGGGTAATGAATTTTACTATATGTAAGTTAATAAATAAAGGACCCCCTCCAAAATTTTTTTTTAAATCCTCACCTGAGGATATGTTTGCTGATTTTAGAGAGAGAAAGAAGGAGGGACACAGGGCAGGGGGGAGATAGAGAGAGAGAGAAATGAGAGAAACTTTGATCGGTTGCCTCTCATAAGTACCTTGACCAGAGACTGAACCCCCAACCTTGGTATGTGCCCTGACTGGGACTTGAACCCACAACCTTTTAGTGCTCAGTACAATGTTCCAATCAACCGAGCCACCCAGCCAGGGCTCCAAGAATATTTTAATGATACTTAAAAAAATGTTCACTATGCTACATAATTAATCCTACAGGGCCATACCTCACACTCCATTTATAAAAATGTGAGATACTATGTTTCATCTACAAGATATTTGCAATGACTTCATTCAACTACATCACTCTTTGGCACTGGGTCAGGTTTGGCTGAAATGACTGCTACGAGTGTATAATGGCTTAGATACTCGTGAAGCTTTTGAGCGTTCCAAGTAACATGCGCTTCACTTAGGCACTGGCGACTTCACCCCGTGACTCTCACTTGCAGCGAGTGATGCCATTGTAATCCACAACACATGGACTGTGTTCAACTCCCCGTCAGCCGGTGCTATAGTAATGTGTACATTACAGTTGAAAGGGAAAGCGAATTACGAGTAACCACCGTAACTATCGTAAGTGGGCAGCAGGCCCCTGAGGGGTTCACGTACATGGAGAGGCAACTGCTGTCTTAGAGACGGATGAATTCTCAGAGCATTTAGGGTCCACGGTTTGCTACTGAGCCAAGACTGGCCACAAACTCATCATAAAACCACAAGATTTTTGGTGCTATTTAAGGAGAATAATGAATAATTGCCTGGACTTTTCATTTTTTTTACATAGCAATAACAGTGACTTACTATGAACCTATCACCCAGATTATTGGGGATTACCAAACTCAGGCACTCAAAATTTAAGGGTCATTTTAATAACACCCTCGTGTCGTACGCTGTCTGTAATTTTAAATTGTTATTTTTCTTCAATTATGAACTTCATTACTTCAGTTTCATTATCAGTTGAATTTGTTCATTAATTATTCAGAAATGACAGGCCTGCAGATTTGAGGCAGATCACTTTTAAATAATGACACCAAACCACATGCTTGGGGCTGTCTCAATTTCCTTACACTACAGTGGCATGTTACTGATGACATCCCACGCGTGAGGGTCTGCACGTTTACAAGTACCTTGCCCTCTACCGCCAGGACATGGTATTTTCAACTTTATACGGCGCATACGAATCGTGTGCAAGCTCATGTTCTTCACTTATATTTCATATGCTGTCAAGCAACTGGTTACTGTCACCTTAATACCGCTCTTCTGTGCCTTGCGTCCTGTATCCTTACTGTAACGTGATGCTGCTGTTACACAGATTATTACCCCAAAGAAAACTCTCACAACAGCACAGACAGACTGTTGGAACTTTTCGTTGTTTTGATCCACTCAGATTCTTCGTTATCACAGGTGATTACTGGTAAGGCAGTGCTTAGGACGAGAACAAAACAGTTTGGAACAATTGCTTCTCCTGACCAAAACCGCAAGTCACATTAAAAATTAGCGAAGGATGTCAAAGAGACATTGGACACTTACGTTCACTGTAGCATTATTCGTAATGGCCAAGAGGTGGAGCCCACCCAAATGCCCACCAAGGGATGAATGCATAAACCAAGTGCAGCATACACACACACCATGGGGTATTGCTCAGCCTTTCAAAGGAAGGAGACTCAGACACATGCTACACTGTGGATGAGTCTTGAGGACAATACGCTAAGTGAAAATAAGCCAGTCACAAATTGGCAAATACTGCATGATTCCACTCATATGAAGTATCTAAAGCAGCCAACCTCTTAGAAACAGCAAGTAAAATGGTCATTGCCAAGGGCCTGGAGGAAGAGGGAAGGAGTTGTTCAATGGGTGTAGCGTATCAGTTTCACAAAACAAAAAAGTTGTATAGATCAGTTGCACAATGATGTGTGTACAGTTCACACTGCTGTAGCATACACCTGAAGTGTTTAAAATGGTACATTTTGTGTTGTGTATTTTATCACAATTAAAAAAGAGGATTAGCTAATACTCTTTCTTTACACGTTACAAGTAAACATAAGCAAGCACACACAGGCTAACCGATGGAGTTCAAGCAAATTTCCTAAGAGCATGGAACAGGTTAGTGGCAGATCTTCCAGTCAAGACCAGACAATGCCACTCTCAGCTAAGGATTACACATGCGCAGATTAGTTGAGGCAAGAGACAGGCACTGAATAAAATTATTTTTCCTTTCCAACAGAAAGGCCAGGAAGACAAGACATCAGGAGGAATTTCCAATACTAAACTGATAAGCTCTTCTGAGTATGCATCAATTACAGAGCTGGTATGATTTAGAAACAGAATTTAGCGACAATTCTGATAAAGACCCGGTATGATGTTGCTTTAGAAATAAACTAGAGATTCCATTTTCTACCTCAGCATGAATCGGAGAACTCTGAAATGTGTACGGGTTAGCATTTTAGGAAAAAGGACACTGGTGCTAGACAGATACCAACACATGCATTTATCATGACACATAAGAGCATATCAACTCCTGCCCAAATGGGGCCCAGCAACAGAAAAATTAAAACATGCTTTGGTAGAAAGAAAAAAATGTAAAAACATAAAGGACTACGCTTCATAAATCACTAGTTCTCAAAGCCATCAAGGGGCTGTGGATATCTTTAATTCTGTGTTCACTGTTAAATTGGCTCATTTGTTTTGCTTTTTTAAAGTACAGATGTGGCCACCATCGGTGTTCTTTAAAATACATAAACAATTAGCAGGAACTGCTCTTAAAGAGTTCTTCTTAGTAGCTTTTTTCTTAGGTATATGATCCAACATTAATAATATAATCACAACAAAGTGGATCTTCTGTTGAAGTCCCTTTCAATTAACGTGCCTCGTAAATTTTTGACTCACTTCCTCTGAACATGAAATTTGGATGCATGCTATATACAAATGGTTTATTACAAACCAAAAAGGAAGAAAACAGCTTGATTCTAGACAGCAGGTTGATAACTTCTGGTTTATCTGAAAAAAGCTTTATTTAAGTTCCTGAAAGCAAAACAGCTACAACAGAAGCATCATGTACGTTTGGTGTCTGAGTTACCTATTCTAACAACGGGACTTGGATTTTCCCTCAGCCGCTGCCTCTATGGTAATCAGAATGACGAGACATTGGGTGAAAATTCTCTTGATATGTTTATTGTGATAATTATTACATCCTAGTTTTTTAAACGATATTATTAAAAACAGGGAATTCTTAATATCTACTTATTAAAAATAGTATTTAGATTTGGGGGGAAAATCACTTAACAAGAGACTAAAGAAAAGTTTTCTGACCTTATTGAGTTTACACTCAAAGGAGGACATACAAGACTTAAATATAATATAACGGGACTAACAAAGCGCCTCACGGAAAGTCATGCCTCGCACACCAAGCAAAACACTTCCAACGATGATGGTACTCAGTGCTCTGGAAAGTCTTCGAAGGAGCACTCTGTTGGCTTACAAAAACTCCTTAACCCTTTGAAAACAGAGGTAATTGTACTGTCCAAGCATCTGTAAGATTGGTCCCAGTGTGAACTCTTTAATTACCCCGGTCGAAGCTTGCTTCTATTAATCAGAGCAGATGCTCCGAACCTCACTAAACTTAAATTACAAATTACCTAAGATTCCATGCTTTTCTTGTCTTGAAATTGCCCCAAATAGTCATGATCTCAAATAGGCCAAGGCATAAATGCCAACTACAAATCCAGCTTTCTCAAGTTTCTACATAGGTTGAGAAACTTCCACCAAATAAATAAATAAATAAATAAATAAATAAATAAATAAATAAAAGTAAAGAGAAGGATGAAAGCAATTATTCAACAGTCTTTATAGCAGTAAATGAAGATCTTTTGTTCTTCAAAATGAAAATAAAGTCTAAATTGCCCGAGTTCCCTTGAAATTTCACAATAATTATTTACTTGAAAAGTCACATAGTTGTTTTTGACTGGAAGTTTTACATTTTTAAAGACAAAGACTATACCTAAATGAGAAAATACCACTTTCTAAGAAGTTGTGCATTTTGAATAATTAATTTTGTTATTTCCCCCAAGACAATGGCAGCAAAATTAAGTTTATATTTACAAAATTTAATAAATCATCTTTAAGATGAGCTACGACAATATTTTCTTAAATCTGCTGCATTATCTGTTTTAGGCTTCTATTTTCAAGTTTAGTTAAAATGAATTACAAATTAAAATTAGAAAAATCATGATCTGCGGCACATAATAAGCAACAACTGATCATGAAAAAGATGGATCACTATCATTTTAAATTGTATAAATATATCTAAAATTCTCCATAAGAATCTCCGTCTTATATGAACCGGGCTACAGAAAGGATGCACATCTCAGCTACCAGCAATTTCCTACACTTTACCACCCTCACCTGTAAGTCCCACCCCTCCTGCCGTCTAGAACACGCAGCGCGACCCAGCACCGCCTCTGCGGAAACAGGGCACACACGGTCAGAGCATCACCCTCCCGCTCTCGCTTACACGCTTTCCTTTCTCTCTTTTTATCAAGAAATCCATGAACCAGTTCATGATTTTAATATTCCAGTTAGATTCACAAAATTCCCTGGTGCGGGAAAAACCTTCAAATGCTGAACCTGTCCCTCTCTTTTCAGTTTGCCACACAGTCATTTATAATTGGGCTTGAATAAAGGTACAACTAAGATCATCAATTTTCCATTCAGCAAGATAAAAAGCAAAGAGAATGTTTTATTTACAAAGAAGAAACATTTTGAGAAGATGGCACCTGGAAATTATAGCTAACTCATCCACTGAATAAATTTACATGGAATTTCTTATCTTCTATTACTTTCTCTGTTTGGAAAAAAATAGCTAATCTAGCATATCATTCTCTTTAGTGTTCTATTTGGCAACCAATGCTTCCCTGGTAAGGGAGAGACAAAAAGCAATTTCTGTATATCATTCAGGTATTGGGCTAAGATTAAATTATCTGTCCATATATAATTATTTAGAGATAAAGAGTTGAGACTACAATCCCTAGTGATGGGCCACATATTTGAAAGACTATTTTGTGTAATTTTTCAAAAGAAAAAGGTAAACAATCAAGCTGCTAACAGGAAAATAAACATTTTGATGAATTTTCCGAAGATTTAGACAGTAAGTAGAAAGATCAATATAATTATTTAAAAATTAAAATTTAAATATAAAAATAATAATGCCTAGAACATAAATACTTGTTTAATGCACAAATGTACAAATGAATGAAAATGTGTTAGAATTTTGTATTTTAGAGATAAGGAAATAGGATTAGTGACTTTAACCATAGTTAGTGATAGAGCTAAAACCCAAATCTTTGGGTATAAAAAAAATTTAACTCAAAAGATAATTTAACCAATATTACTCACCTTCATCCATAATAGAAACCACTCAGTCAATGATGTTAACAATAATCGTCATCTATCAATATAAATCCTAAATAATCACAATACCCAGAAGCTACTACACAAATGCATGAACTCTCACGTGCACATCATCTTTTCCTTCCTTCCTTCAGCAAGTATTTATTGATAACTCAGTATAAGTACTGATAACGCAGTATTGTTGGGAGCCGCCCTGCCTGGTTTCAGAAGCTGTAACCCCCCATGGCTAAGGCTGAGTAAGTGACCTTACTGACCTTGGACAGTAAGCCACTAAGGAGACAAAGCTTATCTCTCTGGCAGGAACACCGCTTCTGCTCCTTTTACTTCATCCATAACTGGCCCCCAATGCTTGATCCGTTAGCCAATGATGGGTAAGATTCCTCAAGGGAGGAACGACCTAAGACAGGCACGGTCATGTGGAGGCCCCAAGGAAGGACTTGAGGGGCCACAGCAAAAGGGTGTGATAGACCCTCACCCCTCGGCTATGACATAGCCTGAGCCCTCATTTTGTCTGCAAGAAGTCTCCTAATCTCTTGGCTGCCTTACTTCCCCTGCCTGACTTAAGCCTGAAACAATGCTGGTGGTGGGTGCCACCCTGTGCTGGAAAGGGCGGGTTCCCTAGGGCGATCAGGCCTAAGAAGGAATATGTAAAATTCTGTGAAACCTGCTTTGTTTAGAATACTCTCAATTAAATACGGGTCCAAGCAAGAAGTGAGTTTGTTCCTCCAAGTTTTATAGTTCTTTAGCTATCTGACCCTGACTCAAATGTTATCTATTGTTTGATCCTTAATGCCTAACAATGATTAATGAGCTTTACCTGTATTCCTGTGCAAAATGAACCCAATAAAAGCCCATCGAGGAAAAGGCTCTTGGCCCTTCTCCTTTGAGAGATTGGCCACTTTTCTCCCCAAGCAGAGCATGCCCTGGTAGACTTATTCTCATCTGTGGCAGCCGGAGGAGGGGGGGCACTGCAGGCGGAGCCCCCCACATAGTATAAGTATTGATAAACCTTGTGAATGTAAGATTTCGGTATCATAAAACACCTACTAATAGGATTACTTTATTAGTTAGGCATACACATGTACACAAAAGAAATCTAAGAGAACCATGCTGACTTCACAGATGAGATTTGAAACAGTCTTAGAGATCAGTTGGGATGTACAGGGCAACAGGAAATGTACAGAGGCAAAAAAGAGGGGGTTTTCAGCACAATGAAGGACAGGAGAGTTGGAGCCCAGGCTAGAGGAACCCATAAGGGCTAGTTTGGGAAGGCCCTTGAAGGTATGTTAAGGAAAGCTGGAATAAATTCTAGAACCCAAAGATGCGTAAAAACAAGGACTTCTTTCATCATAAAAAAGAAATTGTGCAGACCCCTCCATCTTCATTTCCCCTCAAATGAAATTGTACTCTTATCATCTTCAAGACCACATATGGTAACAAAAGTTACTATAAATTTAGAGAACCTTTTTAGACGTATATTTTTACTAACTCTAACAGGAAAAACATATTCTCAAGTTAGTCCAGGCACACCTCGGAGACTCTGCAGGTTCAGCTCCAGATAACTAAAATGAAGCTAGTATTCAACAAGACAGTTGTAACCTTTCCCCGGTGGAGTTCTGGCCTTCCATTTGCAGAAGAACACAGTGTGTGAAGCACAACCAAATGCGGTGTGCCTGTAGTATGTATGTATGAGAATTATTCAGTTCAGTCTTTTTAGCTGAGGCATGTTTTTTAAAAATGCTCGTTGCACAAGCATTACTGAAGGGTGATGATACGAATAAGCGAAGACACCAACTGATGAGGTTAAAGACACAAAAGTTTCTTTAATGGCAAAGAATATGGAACCACCCCTGTTCTGAGTCCTACAGAAAGTACAAGACAGTGCAGCATCTTCCCAGACATGGCAGGCCTGCCAGGCGCGCCAAAGGTCTGTCTCGAGACACACAGAAGTCCTGATAGCGCTTAAACAGACTGGATAATGCCAGGTGGGCGAAACTCATCTCTGCTAATTTCTCATGAGCTTTTGCACTGTCCTGGTAGCTCTTCACCTCTTCACCCCATGCCCTCTCTGCAAAGTGTTCCGGAGATTCTGGCTGCTCACCAAATTTAGGTAAGTAGTAGCACAATCACGAGTGTAAATTACTAGAATGTTTGGAGAGTGAAGGATTCACTATAGTTAAAAATGTTCTAGCAGATGGGTTTTGGGGCTATCCAAGGTTCGTTCCAGAACCACAACACGAATATGAAGTCAGGAGTAATGACATTAGGAGGGGGACTGGTTCACAACTGCACTTTAAGGCAAAAAGGTACAGAACCGTAACACCTTCTATGGTCTGCTTTCCCTTGGGAGAGTGGTTAAGCTATCCACGTGGCCGTGTATCTGAGAAGGTCCACATTGGAAGGCCCCAAGTATATGAAAGCCAGGCCTTTTGCCCTCACACACATCGACTGGATAGACAGACTTAACCACCTGCCAGTCAGTCCTGACTCCATCGGCTCTGTTATCACGTCAGCTCTGCGCAGCCTCCAACGAAGGATACAGGAGAGCAAGCACCACTCTCTTACGGGCCTGGAAGGATGCTGGTGACACAGGCTCCACCACAGGCGATGATGCAAACAAAGGAAGCCACCAGCAGGCAAGTTTAGAAGGACATAAATCTCTCCGGATCCTTAAAATCGACTTGGGAAAGCTGGCCCAAAGCATAACCCCACCACTGCAGAAGCTGGGTCACACAAAGCTGCCACTACTCTACGGAGAGCACAGATGCTGTAAAAGTCAGACGAGGGTCCCCGAGGGCGGGGCTCACAAGGAGGGCTTCCCGGGAGGTGAGGGATACATAAGACGGACGCTGCATAACAGGTGGTCCATGGGAAGATGTAAGTGAACACACATGTGCGCACACACACACAGAAATGCTCCCGAATACACGCAGTGTGGGGGGGGGGGTTTATGCTGGAGGAGACGAGTGTCGGAGCAGAGAGAACAAGTGATATCTAGCAGTTCCGGGCTAAACCTTAACCTCAGTTACAGCAAGTCCAACCTGTACCTCAAAGTTTTCTTCTCCGGTCTCAATCCTTTGCTCTTTATTTCTGTATTTCCATGGTTCCCCCCTCATTTCTAAATATATTATTGCACTATGTTATGGTTAGTGTTCTCATGGGATCCCCCAATCCTTTGCGGAATGAAACGTGGTCTGGTAAATGAGTACACAGAGTTGTGCAGGGATCCTCGGGCGAGGCGGATTATGGAGGACCCAGCGTGTTGGAAAAAGGGGGTTTAATGAAGGAGAGGCCCACGCAGGTTCTTAGGCACCGAGAGCAAGGCAGCGGCTGTAGAACCGCCGAGGGCATGTGCCACGTGACGGACACGCCGGCTGTAGGTCCTAGGCAGGCCTCACCTGTCACTCCCGGCAGGCTCCTCCTAGGCGGGAACCAAGTCTCTCTCTCAGCGGCAGCTTACCGTGGAGGTACAGGCCCTAAACCGACGGCCTCTGCACAGGCTACTATCTTCCAGGCACAGAACGTGGGTACCACACAAGTCTTACTCCTTCCCCTTTCGTACAGTAAATTGATTATTTATGTCAAATTATATTTAGCCTTGTAGAAGAATTATGAATTTTCCACTCGGAGTACTGAAATTCTCCAAGGACTCTGTCCAAGGCAGCCATGCACCTGCATGTTATTAAGTGCCTGCGAACTATTTGTCTATTCTGTAGTATCTAATCCCATGTCAGATGTCACAGATTCTTATCTTTTTGGAAATCTGTGCTACAGAAGAAATAAAATGGCTATTCCTTAATCTATTTAGTTATGAAATAGGTCATTTGTTAATAATTAAAACTTTTATTTATTAAAGACTTGGTTTGTCAAGCATTAAATATTCGTTATAATGCCTCGAAGTGTCAGAGCAGTCACTTACATTTATGATGTGGTGATTCAAACCCAGCTTCTAAGACACAACGTTTTTCTTCCTCAGGTTTTTCTTTCTTTTCACTTTTGGCTCTGCTGAGATTGTGAGTTGCTCTTTAACTCTGGTTCACATGTTCCACAACAACCACAAAAGTACACAGTGAACTACGACCGCTACGACTAAATAACCTCTTGAAGGTTTCTTTACGTGTTGCTGTAACTCCGGTTAATCTAATGCGAGATACAGAATCCAGCATCTTCTGTATGGTTAAGTGGGCTCTGGCTCAAGTTTTATAGCCTGTAAGTACTCCAAGGTCATAAAAGCTGAAAACCTCCATTAATCAAACACAACTATGATCTTCAGTTAAGTAAAAACTGGAGAACAATGAACTTTTAGGGAAAAAAGCACTACTTGGTATAGATCATACAGATTCAGCTCTATTTCCTGTCATTCTGACATCTACAAATTATGTAACATTATAGAAGTTGATGAAGATAACCTGGAAACACTGTAAGACATTGAATTATTAAGAAAAGGTATTATCTATAAGAATTTTGAAAGTTGTATAAACAAAATAGTGTACAAAGCACATTTTTTACTATGTTGACTCTTAATTCTCACACAAATCTACTTGATGGGCCTTTTTTTTAATAGACCAGAGAGAGAGAGAGAGAGAGAGAGAGAGAGAGAGAGAGAGAGAGAGATCTTAAATATTATCTTGGCCTTCAGCCACAATGTTGGTAAATGGTAAGGTGTGTACTGGAATTGGACCTTCTAACTGCAAATCTTATGTTGCAGAAAACTACATTTTAATCACAGAGATGAACAAGAAAACCTCCTGGTTAGGCTTCAAAATCAAAATTTTCACAGCAGGGTTGGATATGGCAAACTCGTCAGATACATCAACACCTACACCTCATTTCTAGCATATTACAAGTACAGCATGTCCGGCTTCCCTGACAAAATGCTTTGGTTTACGCAAACTTCACCAAACTGGTAAACAGGGACTTTGCAGCATGAACCCCAGTCAAGAGTGAGGTTACAGCTGCACAGTCTCTCAAGAATCTGAGTGTGCAGACTGCAGTTCTGTGACGAATGTACAGAAATAGTGAGGACCTGGTAAAGTTAATAACTACATTTGACTGCAGAAAGCAAAATGACACTATGACCTCTACAACCAGAACATGGTATATTTTACTTACCTAGATCATCGCTGGATTTTTTATTTAAAAAAAAAGTTCACTTTTTTGGACTTTGGGTCAAGATGGAGTTGTAGGTACACATGGCTCGCCTCCTCGCACAACCACAGCAAAAATTACAACTAGACTACAAAGCAACTATCACCCAGAATCGTCAGAAAATTGAGCTGTATGGAAGTCCAACAACCAAGAAATTAAAGAAGTTCCATTCATCCAGACGGGTAGGAGGGGCAGAGACGCAGAGATGCAGAATGGGTGGTCCCACACTCACATATGGTGGATAAAAGTCGGGAGGGATAATTTGGGAGCGAGGAACCCCTGCTCCACACCAGACCACCCAGCCCAGGATAAGTCCCCATAACCTCAGGCAGTGAAAACCAGTGGGGGGTGGGGCGGGGGAAGAAACTGCAGGATTCCCAGGAATCTCCTCTTAAGGCCCCCAACAGACTTAGCAGAACTTACAGACTCACTCCCTCTGGGCTCCAGCACCAGGGCAGCAGCCGGAAGGGCACCAGTGGCACATGGGGAGGAACTGAAGTGACTGGCATCTGGGCAAGTGCCAGGGGACAGCTCCCTGTGGACAAAACCCCAGGGGCCAGGCAGAGGCACTGTCCTCTTTCTGAGCCCTCCCCCACACAGAGCCACAGAGCAGAGACTCCATCAGCCCAGTTCACTTGGGCTGCCCCACCCAGGTGACTACCTAAGGCTCCGCCCCATCCAACTTACTGGTACACTTTTCTACAACAGGCCATGCTACTAAGACAGGGAGTCAAAGCAGCTCCACCTAATACACAGAAACAAACACAGGGAGGCTGCCAAAATGAGGAGACAAAAAAACATGGCCCAAATGAAAGAACAGAACAAAACTTCAGAAAAAGAATTAAACAAAATGGAGAAAAATGATCTAACAAATGCAGAGTTCAAAACAGTGGTTATTAGGATACTCAAGGAAATCATTGGGTACTTCAACAGCATAAAAAAGATCCAGGCAGAAATGAAAGTTACACTAAGTGAAATAAAGAAAAATTTACATGAAATTAACATTGGAGTGGATGATGCAGAGAATCAAATCGATGATTTGGAATGTAAAGAAGGAAGAAAAAAAAACAAGCAATCAGAACAACAAGAACAAAAAAGAGTAAAAAAAAGAACAAGGAAAGGCTAAGGACCTGGGACAACTTCAAATACACCAATGTTTGAATCCTAGGGGCTGCAAGGAGAAGAGAAAGAGCAAAGAATTGAAAACTTACTTCAAAAAATAATGAAAGAAAACTTCCCTAATTTGTGAAGGAAATAGACAGATAAGTCCAGGAAGCACAGAGAGTCCCAAACAAGTTGGACCCGAAGAGGACCACACCAAGACACATCATAATTAAAATGACAAAGGTTAAAAATAAAGAGAGAACCCTAAAAGCAGCAAGAGAAAAGCAGACAGTTACCTGCAAAGGCGTTCCCATAAGAACGTCAGCCGATTTCTCAAAAGAAACTTTGCAGGCTGAAAGGGACCGGCAAGAAGCACTCAAAGCGGTTAAAAGCAAAGATCTGCGATCAAGATTGCTCTCTCCAGCAAAGCTGTCATTTAGAATGGAAGCGCAGACAAAGTGCTTCCTGAGCAAGGTGAAGCTAAAGGAGTTCATCACCACCCAGCCATTATCTAAGAAAAAGAAGTTCAAAACTATGAACAGTAAAATGGCAATAAACATATGACGGCCATCAGCTGAATCTAAAAACCAACCGAGCAAACAAGTAGGACACACACAGAAGCACAGGCAC
The DNA here is from genome assembly GCA_004027475.1 of Anoura caudifer. Lineage (NCBI taxonomy): Eukaryota > Metazoa > Chordata > Mammalia > Chiroptera > Phyllostomidae > Anoura > Anoura caudifer. The sequence continues at coordinate 86,288 of PVKU01005165.1, read as the reverse complement.
GGCGGTCACTCGGAGCAGGACTGCCCCAGCCGTCAGCCCCCGCCGGCGGGGGGCTGGGCCGCGCAGCAGGAGACAGGCAGCGGGAAGGCGAGCAAAGCCTCTCTTGCGTTCCCGCTTGAGCGCTGTCTTCCATGGAACTGGTCCCCAGTGCGAAAAAGGCTGGGGACCCCTGATCTGGAGGGTTACCGGCTTGGAGGGGGAAGGGGAAGACCGGAGGGAAAGGTGCAGGGATTAAGAAGTACAAACCGGTAGGCCCAGAACGGATGAGGATGTTGAGAACAGTGTAGGAAACGCAGAAGCTGAAGAACTTATATGCACAACCCATGGACATGGACTAAGGGGGCACTGCCGGGGGGATGGGGGTGCTGGGTGGAGGGGGCAATGGGGAAAAACTGAGTCAGCTCTAATAGCATAATCCATAAAATACATTTTTTAAAAAAGGAGTTCATTGGCCTCTTTGGCCAACGTAACTATAATCCTAAAAGGACAGAGCCATACATATTGAATGCGTGTGAGTATTTTCAGATGATTGAAGCCAAGCATGGTATTTGCAGGTATCAGTAACACCCCATCATCCGACGGCACTGTCACCCCACCCTTGAACTGCATTTGACATTTTATACAAACAGATGGTTTTTTTACAATTCAGGGTCTGTAACATAAATGGCCTGGTGTCTTTATATTTTCATTCTAACCATTATTCCTCTGCTGAATATGTTTATGAAGTGGCTGACAGGGTTGCTAAAATCCATGACTCATCTTAAAAATAAAGCTCATGAGCACTAAAAACACTAGCTCAGAAAATGCAATATACATTTCCTCTCACTGAAAAATTTAGTAACTAAAAAAAGGAGGAAAAACCTTTAATATTTCTAACCAATATCATTAGCAAACTATCATTTTCAGGAAACTTCAGATACGAGTTCATTCTTTCCATCAAGAGAATTCACTAGGGATCTGCTCAGACCCTAACAAACTTCTTGCACCACAGTTTTTCTTGGCAAAGCGGGGGACAAAAACAACAAAACCAGAACAAAACAAAAATAAGAATAATCTTTTCCCAAGCATCTCACTTTTTCAACTATCTCTAAGATTTTAAGGAATGCTTCGACATTTATCTGTTTGGAAAATAAGTACTGAATTCTAAAGGTCAATTAGTTCTTTTGGTGAGTAACAGCCTTTGCTTGTGTATTGGGTGAACCAATATCGTACATGATACCTGTGCTGACTACGTATAACATGACAGTGATGTGTTCCCACACTCAGAAGCTTAAAATTACAGAAAATAGATTAGCTTTTCATTTTGCTATGAATATAAAAATTTGCTAATCTGTAGATTTTTCCAAAACTGTAACACATGTAACTAGTCAGTTATTCTATTTCTAATGCTTCTAAGCAATGTATCATTTTTGAAGTTATATATTCAATGAAGGAAGAAAGGAAAATGGTGATTAAGGGCAGTCACCAAGATGAAACCAGGAAACGTTTCATTAAACTAAAACAGTGACAATACAGTGGATAGCCTTCGAATGTCCAGGAGAGCTTGGGCATTTTCATCCACTGAGATAGTTTTACATGGCTCATGGGACGTTTGCTGGTAAACAAGAACAAATATTCAAAGAAAGATCATCTTAATAACTTGGTGGTTTTAACAACTGAAAATGTTTGTTTGATTTGTCCTGAAGAAACATATCTCTTAACTGCTATCTTGTGGTCAGATTTGTTTCATTCCAAATAACTAAAAGCTACTTTGTTTTTGTTGCCTGATACCCTGATATCACTGATATTTTTTGATGTCAAAGGAGGCAAAGCAATGCTCTAAGGAGCCCTGAGATGAGAATGGATTTTCCTTGGCAAAATTCAGCCATCCTTTCAGAAGAACTCAGATTTTCAGAAGGTAGATGGAGCCTTTTCACCAAGAACCTGGTAATAAAGAATAAATTTGTTTTAAAAAATTTTTGTATAATTTTTCAGGGGATTCATCACTAGAACCGGAAGAAGAAAGATAAAGAGAGAGGGCATCAGGGAGACACGGGGAGAAAGGGTATAAAGGAAGGGGGAAGGAGGAAGAGGAGGGAAGGGAAAGGGAAGTGAGGAGGAAGAGTGGGGAAGAGAGAGAAGATGTGGGAAGGGGAAGGAAGGGAAGGGAGAGGGGGCAGAGACAAGAAAGGAAAACTACATGTGGGTCTGGGGAAAGAGCATTCTCAGCAGAGACCATCAGGTGAAAGGGACCAGAGGCAGCAATGAGCTTGGTGCTTGCAAAGAACTGCAATTTCGCCCGATAAGATGAGTACACGATGCCATAAACCATGACGGGGAAGACCTGGAGAGGTGCAGGTTTAGCAGAGATGGGGCAGGGATTTGTAAAACGACTGTTAGTTTACCTCGCACCTTCAACTCCAAATGTCTTGCCTTTCCAGTTTCTCATCTAACTGCAATGAGTGGCATTATTTATCGCAAGGTACAGCACATTTCTAAATTGTTAAGGAGAAAGAATTCTGTCACTGAGTCTGTTTTGAAAATGACTCACCAACCATGGGGGAGAGAACAGACAGAATACCTTAGGAATCGCCCATAAATGAAGATGAATTGACAAGCTACCCATTGTATAACATCCACTTGTGCTTTCCCAAGAATAGAGATCATTTAAATTCTTATCATTCCCTTTAAAGCATTATCAATTTCCATGCTTGGCATGATAAATCTGAAATGCCTAACAGCCCCCCAAGTGAAAATATTAAGCAGGCAGTTAAATATATGAAGCAAGAGCTCAGGAGAGAGATGAAGGCTAAAGATACAAATCAAGGGTTCATCAACATTGGGATGATATACAAAGTGCTGAGAGTGGATGAGATCACCCGGGTACGAGTGAAGACAGAGAGGAAAAAAGGGCCAAGGATCGAGTCCTGAAGCATTACAACAATTAGAAGCCTAGAAGTACAAGTCAGTAAAAGAGATGGAGAGGTTTCCAGGGAGATTTTTCAAAACCTAATGTTCTGAAAGGTTTCAAGTAGAAAAGAATGAACAATTAGGTCAAGTCCAGTAAAATGATGACTGGGAACTGGACACTTGATTAAATGCTGATGATTATGCAAAGAAACATTTCAGCAAAGCAGAAGCAGAACATCAGAAGCAAGTAGTCTGAAGAGATGAGGGATGATGGAGCGGTAACAGAAATGGAGAAAAAATTCTGGAGTTTTGCTATCCAGAGAAATTGATAAACGTCACAAAACTAAGGGAGAATGCAGAAGCTAGGAAGGAATTTTCTGCTCTTATTCTGAGAGATACAACCTATTTGCATGCTAATAAGAATGATCTTGTAGAAAAGGAAGAAACTGATGTTACAGAAGAGACACGGGAAAACTCAAGAGCCAAGTTCCTGAATAGAAGGGATGGGATCCAGACCCCAAGCAGAGACGCTGGCCTTGGACAGAAACTGAGACAACTTATTCATGCTAACAGATGGAAAGGCACAGACGCAAAAAGGAATATTGTAAAATATAAAAATCATCTCTTGGAGAATTACTATTTTCTCCATAGTAATCTGTGAGGTTCTTTCAGTAACTGATGATCAAGCAATCATCAAAAGTATACTGCCTACTGAAAACAAGACCAGCCAGGAAGTGGGTTCCAGAAAGTTTAGTTCACCACCTAAATCCACCAGCCAAATCTACTTTCTCATCTGTTGCCCAGTTTACCTGATGGAGTGTTGTAAATACAAGCACAAACTATTCTAAAGTTATTTACAAACAAGAGTGTCACAAAGACACACAGGGTGTGGGTTGTAGAAAATTTACACAGGAATACTTAGCAACTGATATGAGCAGCATCTCGAAATTTGAAATGCCATTTAAGATGGATACTCCTGAATTAGAAATTCACAAGATCATGGACTGTTTAAGGTGGAAGACCGTGCAACTGAAGTGGTCAAATCATCAGTTTCAGAGGCAGATGGCAAGCGTGGGTGGGTGCTGATTGAATACCATCCTCACAACTCATGGTGAGGCTAATCACTCAATCTGCTAGACCCCAGTCTCCTTATCTTTAAATGGGGTAGGGCGATAGCAGAATCGCCTCATCGGGCGCACATTTGTGCAAGCACTCAAGAAAGGTTGCCAATTTTGATTGTTCCCAACAACAATGTGATTCAGCCTCCTTCCGGTACAGAGGTAGCCACAGAATTGAGGGTGGGGATCTAAGGTCCCAGCAACACGGCTCTCGACTACAGAGCTGGAACACAGATTTCTTCAGAGCTCGCTCTTCTTACAACACTTGTTAAAATGAAGCAAGCCTCGACATTGAAGGTGTCATCTGTATGTATCACCACAAAGGTGAAAAGCTGCAGAATTATTCACACCGTGTAACCCTCCAAGTCTATCTACCCCCTGGAAGTAAAGAAGAAAGCAGAATGTATGATACCAGAAATTTCATTCCATTATTGACTGGTCTGAAGGCAAAAAAAAAAAAAAACCCCTATTATTTTTCCATGAATTTTATAATTACTAGTACAGAGAAAAATACTTGAAATATGTAAGTGCCCTTAGGTAAAAGGGTATCTTCAATTTTCTCTGGTATTCCAACCAAACATAATTAGCAAGCTAATTACACTGAGCTGAAACTCAAGTTTTAATGAACTAGTACAAGTGTCCTTTAAACAGAGAGTATGTCGGGAAAACACACACACACACAACATATCCACTCACGGTTTTCAAAGTTGGAGTTTAAAGATTTTAATGATAGAATTTAGGCCCTGGCTGGTGTAGCTCAGTGGATTGAGTGCGGGCCTGCGAACCAAAGGATCGCAGTTCGATTCCCAGTCAGGGCACATGCCTGGGTTGCAAGCCAGTTCCCAGCAGGGGACGCATGAGAGGCAACCACACATTGATATTTCTCTCCCTCTCTCCTTCCCTTCCCTTCTAGAGATAAAATAAATAAAATCTTTAAATAAAAAAAAAAAAATAAAAAAAAAAAGATTTTAATGATAATCATTCTAAATGGTAAATGAATCACACAACTTTAAATGTGAAAGCAACATTTTAAAATTAAATGAGGAAATGTTAAAGGCTCCAAGATTTTTAAATGATTTGTTAAAGATCATGTTACTGGCCAGAAAAAGCAAGCAGCATAGTACCCTAATTCCAGCCTACTGCTCCAAATTCTTTTTTACTAGAATACACTTGTACAATATTAACTAAACATATTTCCTTTAATTTCCTAAAGTACGAAGAGAACTGGAAACCAAGGCTAACAAAGACACAAAAACAAAAATCTAACCACCCACCCATCCATGTAAAGCCACAAATTTTACACTTTAACTACATGATAGCTTTAGAGAATGTTTCAAAGTATCTTGTCACTTACACAATTGAGGGTTAACTGTGTGCTTACCCCATGTGAGTCTCCATGAAATTATAATGAGGTTTTAAAATGTTGCTTTACATGTGCAATCAAACACTGTCTGGTCAAACAGCCTGCTAAGCCCCTTGTTCACCCTGACTGCACTGGACCGGGGGCCTGCTCTTTTCCAACCACCGCCTCCATTTCTGGGTCTGACGAGAAATTAGAACACGAACGGACACCAGGAGATCATAATGGTTGAGAGTTATCTTTAAAATTAGCACAAAAAAATTGGGACCATTTATGCCTGTCCCCAGATTTTCAAAAACAGCAGGGAACTGATTTGGGGCAAACATTTCTTCACAAAGTACTATATAAAAAAGGCAGAAAATGACTTCAGAGAACTCTTGAGTAATCTGGACTATTTCATTTGGTTTAGAGGGGGCAAGACGCTTTTAGTTTTCTTTCCCCCCAACAATCCATAATTACTCCGGGGCTAGGCAACCCTCAAGACATTCAGTTCTTCACCAAGAAGTAAACAAAGTTAGTAAGAATAAGTATTTTAGACATAACAATTTCGACAACTTGTTAGTGACTCTCCTAATGATTTGCTCTGAAGGATATTCTACCACAGGATAGAAAGATACCTGGGAATTCTACACAGATTTTATCTCTCTAAATACATTTCTCATCAGCACAGAAGGACTCCTGTATCGCATGGACTGAAAGGGTCAGCACTGTTCAGACGGTGACCCTGCTGTGCGACACAGACCAGCGGAGAAGAGAGGTGCTGTCAGTCACCTAAGTGAGCGCTGAAACCCTTGTGTCTGGGAGCTGCCCGAGACTGCGTTTTCTCATCACCTGAATAAAACTGGAGAAAACATCACTTGGCATATTGCTAAATAACGACTAACGTACTAAGGGCTAAAAGACAGACAGAGAGGTTCTGGAATTAGACAGACACAGCTTCAAGTCCCAACGCTCACAGCTGCTACGTTGAATGATTTAACGTCTCCGAAGCATTTCCTCCTGCGTGGAACGGGGACGCTACCCAGGAGGCCGCACGTTTGAGACGGTGTCCAACGGAGGTCCCCAGCCTCCCCTGCACAGGCCAGTGACCGGTGCGGGTCTGTTAGGACCCGGGTGGCACAGCAGGGGCGGGGGCGGGGGGGGCCCTAATGAAATTCCCTTCAGTCATCCTGAAACCATCTCCCGCACACGGGTCCGGGGAAAAACTGTCTTCCCGAAACCGGTCCCTGGTGCCAAAAAGGCTGGGGGCCGCTGGCATGCAGGGGGCCCCTGGCCCACACAGTACACGCATGTCACTTCCTGTTCTTTCCCCCTTTCTCACCACATTTGTGTGTGTGGGTGCGTGTGTGTGTGTGTGTGTAAAGCAAGGTCTTTACAGACCAGGTAGATCTCTGGAAATAAAGTTTCGGGTCTGACATGCTGAGAAAAATAAGCAGCCTTCAGATTAGGGTAGGGGTGCACAAAATAAAATGAGAATATTCCACAAGGAACGTGGCCACATTCCTAGACAGGCAGTTTAATTTTAGCTAATAAACAGAAGGAACATATGAAGACTGTTACCATGAGAGCTGCACTCTGTAGGATTAATTTTACAGCACCGTGCAAGAGGGCGAAGCGGGCAGCACAGGGCCGCCTCGACTTGCACAATTCCAAAAGGCATCACTTGCATTACGTTGTATGTGAATTACAACCCCTGGCAAATAATTCTAAGAGTTTGGAACCATGTAGGAAATTTTTGTAGCCGTTTTATGCAACAGAAATGTCAAACTGACATGGATACAAACGGGAAAGATGGTTGAAGAGGAAATGTCCAATATACTTAAGGAAGGAAGATGCGTGGTCCTGACTGACTCATTAACAGTAAAACTAGTGGAATGTTCTCTACACCTAAAGTAACCCATGAAATCCTTGTTATTTCTAACAGGCAATGTGTTAAAAAAAAATATTGTTTGTTGGTGATTCTATCATGTTTATAATTAATGGTAAGATAGAGACAATTTTTAAACTATCATTGAAAATGACCCTGCCTAAAAACAGATACAAAAGAGTTGTGACAAAAAACTAATTCTCTATAGTTCTGCTCTCTAAGCAGCAAAAACAACCTTTCCATCAAGCACAGGTTCTATTGAGAATATAAATTATGATTCTGTAACACCCACAATATCTTAAAATATCACACACGCGGCCTTTAAAGAGCTCTTAAACACGCATCTGTTTAACCCTTTCCTGGAAAAGATGGTGCCCAACCCGCCTCCTTCCCTGGAAATTTCCAGACTCCACAGCTCTTGTGGTAAGCCATTTCAAGGTGTCTAACCTAATTCCTTCTGACAACAGTTTAGGCTCACATACTTTTGTCCTATAATAAAAGAAAATGAAATTATCATGTCATCTGGAAAACACACTTTTATATTTATATCTGATTGCTTTTAAATATTCTCAGGGTCTTTTCTGTTCTAGGCCAGATACTATTACTTCCTTTAACTTTGTTTTATAAGGCATATCTTCCCAGAGGAAAAAAATCAAGTTTTGTAAGGTATATTTCCCAAATATCAGGCTTGCCATTACAGTCACACTGTGCTTACTCATCGTTATTTCATACCTAAGGTTTTCACATCACCGAATCGATCTATTAAAAAAACCAAACAACTTTCCACAAAGCCAATCTTCCCACAGAAAACAGTAATGAAACCTAACAGCCTCTCTACTTTGTAGGAGGGGGGAAAACTACCAGTCTGACTATTCACAGAGCTCTCCCCAGGATAAAAACACTGAATCCTTTCTGATGCTACACCCCATGCATGTAAAATTCATGTGGTACATAAAGAAAGAGTTTAAAGAGTACTTCAAAAATGATTAAGGGGAAATTTTAAACAGATAAAAATGGCTTAGTTCACAGAAAGCAAAAAGGTGCCTAAGAATCTATCTATAAATAGAGTGGCAGTGATAAAAATAAAGTGTTTGTTTTTTTTTTTTTAAGGTCGAAGAAGAAAGCAATGTAAAATACTTTAAGCTACGTAAGGAAAATTCAAGGTCAACAGTAGAAAAGACTCCTAAGTAGCACGGTAGAAGAAAGATCTTTCCAGATATAAGTGAGAAGTACTACTGAGGAACAGCTTTGATTAAGTGTTTAAATAATTGGGGAGTTCTATACCTGTCTGAAGACTGGGCCAAATGACCAGTGTTATCTTTCTAAAATATTAGTGAGATAATGTCACTTTCCGATTTAACACTCTACAGAGTTCACTGGTAACTAAAGGTCAACCCTGAAATGCAATGTTACTTTCTTTTCCCCAAATGCCTGTATTTTCTTTGCTCAAGCAAAGCCTATAATGACATTTTCACTTGAATATATATCTGCTACCATATTTATTAGATTATACTTTGATGATTTTTTTTATATATTGAGCTTCCACATCAAAGAGTGTTAACACATCCAATGCTTAATGCGATGCTGTTTCCCCCTCCCAAATTCATATGGTAAAGCCCTAACTGACAGTATTTGGAGACAGGGTCCTTAGCGAGGTAATTAGGGTTAAATGAGGGCAGAAGGGTGGGGCCCTAATCTAACAGGACCAGCGCCCTCACATGAAGAAACACACACCAGACACCTCCCTTCTAGCACAGAGTGGAGGACACAGTGCGGAGGGCAGGCGTCCAAACCTAAAGGAAAGACTTCACTAGAAACCGGTCCTGACAGTAGCTTGATCTGGGACTTCCAGCTTCCAGACTGTGAGAAAATAAATCCGTTCTTTAATAAATCCGCTCTTTTGTTACGGCAGCCTGCAGTGACTACTGCAAATGCCAAGAAGGTACTAGGTCAAGTAGAGTGTTTTCCAAAACTAGCCTTAGAAGGGTCACAAGTCAGTGGATTTTTCCAGCACTATGTACGGAGATAGCAATGCCTCAACCTGTCCCTGCCTGTCGCCTGTCCAGAGCTGGCAACCGTGGTCACGGTAGGTGCGTGGTTACCCATTTCACTGCCATTAATGCAACTAAACAAGAAACAAAGGTGAAAGTAATGGACTTCTGTTTGTCTTTTTTGTACTTCAGCATGTATCTGTATCAAAACAGCCAAGCAAATGTAACAAAACCATGTGTTACTAAACTCTTCTAAAGCCTATTGTTATTCTTATTCCATATCTTTCACTGATAGAAGTAATACAGAAGTTACTATTTTAGGATGATTATACAGTGACCCCTGAACAACAAGGGGTTTAGGGACACTGACCCCCTCCCTGCAAAGTCAAAATTCCCCATATAGCTTTTTTAAAAGGTTTTATTTGTTTTTAGAGAGAGGGGAAGGGACAGAGAAAAAGAGAAACATCCATGTGTGGTTGCCTCTCACGCGCCCCCTACTGGGGACCTGGCCTGCAACCCAGGCATGTGCCCTGACTGGGAACTGAACTGGCGACCCTTTGGTTCACAGGTCAGCATTCAATCCACTGAGCCACACCAGCCAGGGTCCCCACATAACTTTTGACTTCCTCAAAACTTAACTACTAATGGCCTACTTACCAATAACATAACAGTTAATTAACATGTATTCTGCCTGTTATATGTATTATATATTGTATTCTTACAATAAAGTAATCTAAAGAATATAAAATGTTAAGAAAATCATAAAGAAGAAAAAATGTTTACTGAAATAAATCCACATGTAAATGGACTTGTGCAATTCAAACCTGTGTATTTATCTACAAAAGTTCTTCCTGGAATAAACCCAAGAAGTCCTCAAGATAAAGAATCTCATTAGTGCAATATTTCAAATAAAGGCCTTCATCAGAAACAAATGAAACAAAACATTATAGGAAGTTCTGTCATAAGACTTGATGGGCTACTGTGGGAAAAAAAGGAGACTAATTTTCACGTAATCATAATTTCATTCCAAAAGGAAAACTAGAATGTCATACCGGGGGGGCGGGGAAGGTAAGAAAAAAAGAGAACCAGTGTGGAGATCACACAGGTACTTCAGTTAAAGAACAGTAGCTGGCCAGAAATGATGGTTAACAAGCTATAAACACTTTCTGCAGCAATAATGTGATATACATCTATAGCCACAAAAGCATTTTATATGAAGCTTTTCACATGCAACCTAAAGCTCACCGAGACAACTCATCCTCAGAAGAGGAGGTTTCGGTGCGTCTCAGCTTAGTTGGCTTTTCTTCCAGACAAGGGCGGGGAGGGCATAAGCAAACAAGAATTTCTGTCCAATCCCTCGTCTACTTCTTCGCTTTAAAATTTTTCCACATTTGGAGCTGAAAAGTCATTACACTGTCTCTAACAACAACAACAACAACAACAAATTCCTGTCCTATATACAAATCCAATTGTCTACTTTTGAATAACAGGGAGGTTCAAAGACAGTCAAATCTGGTCATTTGTCTTGGATACTATTTTCAAATAATAAGTAAAATTTTTAAAAGCCATCCTTTAAGTATCTTCCCTTCTTCTGAAATAAAGAAATGAAGGAAAGGAAGAAAGAAAGAAAGAGAAAGGAGGAGGTAACAAGTAAAAAAAAAAAAAAAAAAAACTACCAAGGTACACACTGAAGCAAAGGATAAACATTAGTTAGCATCATCCAGTTGTGCCTTAATAAGCTTTCTGGATGTGAAGTCAATTTTCCTTGCACTAGATTGTCTCACTTCAAAAGATGAGACAAACTCTGCTAAATTTGTAAAGCTACAACAAATGACAAATCGAATGGGGAATACATTTTTCTACTTTCCAGTTATCAAGACAAAACTCTCCAGGCCAGGGAGCTATACTCATATCTTCCACGGGATTCCCATGGGAATGCCTATGTTTACCCAGGACCATGAGGTTAGATTATCAAGCGTCCACTTTTTATATAGCAAATGTGGACAATATAAATTTACCCTCAGAAGGCACTTCCCCCTCCCTACAGTAAACCACAAATAACCAAGCCCCTACAGTTGTAACACAATAAATGTCTAACACAAGTTTACTTTATACAAATATTTGAGAAACTCAATAACATTCTTTGTAGCAACAATAATATATCAACAGGCTTCGAAATGTGACTGAGATTTGGATATGACATATAACATTTGTAAAATCTCATCAGGTCACTAAAGTGAGATTTCACCTGTCCTGTCTATACCCAAAAGAGTTACATAAATATAAGAACTATAAATACATACAACTTACTAGACTTCCCCCCCAGAACCATATCGTAAAAAAGACAAATAGTGCTGATGACTTCCAAAGAGTCATGAAAATAAAGCAACCACATTGATTATTTATATTCAAGTTTGCACCATGCTTTAATCTGAGAACATTCTTTTGGAAAGTTAAATATAGTACATAAAAATAAAGGCGCAATACTACTCAGCCATAAAAAGAAGAAGGAACTCTTACCATTTGGAACAGCATGGACGGACCTCGAAAGCATTGAATTTAATGAACAAACTGAACTAACAAGCAAAACACAGACTCATAGATAGAAAGCAGGCTAATAGATGTCAGGGGTGGGGGCATTTAGGGGGCAAGAACTGAGCAAAAAAGAAAATGGAAGAAAACTCATGGACAAGGACAACTGTATGGTGATTGCTGGAGAGAGAGGTAGAGGGGGGTATAGTGAGGACAAATGGGGTGGTGAACACACAGCACAGGGTGCATATGATGTGTTCTAGAAATGTACACCTGAAACCTATGTAATTTTATTAACCAATGCCACCCCAATAAAATCAATAGAAAAGAAAAAAATAGTCACAGGGCAACCAGGACTTCATCTACTTAGGTTTCCCACAATGGGGGCTAGATATTGCCCAGTTTTATTGGGGGGGGGGGAATCTTGGAAATGTATCAAATTTTTTAATGTTTCAGAATATTTTGATGTTTTATGAGGACAACATGACAAGTGTTGATCTTTTATTCTCTATGCTTACGACTCTCTCTTCAAAGAACCTAAGACCTAGGAAACTTTTTGGAGGTCAATTAGACTAACCACTGTCGAACCAAGATTTCTCTACAACAAAGGGAACTTTTGACTTTTATTTGGATACAGCCAGTGGTGGTATCACTTTAACTGAAATCTCTAAAAATTTGCTACGAAATCTGCCACATTTTAACATCCATAAAATAATCTTTAATATGACTTTCCACAGTGATAAAAAAAAGGAAGCATTTTTCTCTGAAGGAGAAGCGGGCAGGAAAGGGAACTACTTTGCGGAGAAGCTCTCCGGTCCAGCATGCCCAGGTGTATCACAAACGTTCCCTCACCGATTTCCCTCAATAACCCAGGATTCAGGCGTCAGTAGCCTCATTTGATGGCAGGACCGGCACTTTCAAACCATGACTCAAGCCCTTAATGCAAAAGTCTGATTTCAAAAACACACATATTAAAAGTTTAGATGTTAGCCTACAGTTTTTCCTTTAAAACAGTTAAAATGTTGTACATTAGTAATGAGGTCTTCAGAGAAACTTTCTGTCCTTTCTTGGCTTAGAGTTATTCCTTGAAATAAGCAACAACTATTTGGTGTAAAACCTCTTCCTGGCTCAACGACGACTTTCCGTTGATTGTTTAACTTTAGTGGTGGTAACTTCACACGTGCTACTTCACTTGATCCCCAAACAGTGCTGTGAAATAGGTGCTATTGTTACTTCATTTTAGAGACGGGGGAAATGCCCTAAGGGTTTCAGGAACTCTCCCAAGAACGCAAACCCAGACGCTCCTGATGGCAGAGCCAGCCCCCCTTGCTCTGCCGCCGCTGACAGCGGAACCCAGACGACCTGCAGTGCTTCGTGAACTTGGGCCCCATCACTTTGGCACTGGCGTTAAAAACAAGCACAGCTGAAATTAACTGTTGGACCCTCAGGGAAGACTGTATTTGTCGGGACATTGGGACGATATGAGCTATTAAACAGAGGAAACTATCTTCAAGCACCTTCAATTATCTCAAAGAACCTATTCCTTTTTTGTTCTTAAGATTTCATTTATTTTCAGAAAGAGGGGGAAGGAGGGAGAAGGACAGGGAGAGAAACCTGGATGTGATGTGCCAGAGAAAAACAGACCAGCTGCCTCTCTCACGCCCCCAGCCGGGGGCCCGCTTACAACCCAGGCATGCGCCCCGACGGGAAACTGACCACATGACCCTTTGGCTCACAGATGCTGATGCTAACTCCACGGGGCCGCAGCAGCCAGGGCTCAGAGCATCTATTCTTAAAGCGACTGCCACTGTCACAGCTCTCTGCCAGGCAACCCGTTGTTCGCCCCCTCCGACCGTTGCCAACGTAGAATCAACAGAATCTCGAGGTTCTTAATGCTGTGGCAGGCCTCGGAAGCTGCCTCATTCAAACTCGCACGGAGGGCCTAGGAGTCCACGGCTCAGTGAGAAGGGTGCCTGGAACGTGAGGGCATAGCACTTTGCCCCCACGAGAGAGCTCATTCCACTCCTCAGCAGTCCTCACCGTCCTGGCTTCTTCCACGGGGCAACGTTTACTCTTCATCACACAGTACTTTTTAAATTGTACCTTTTCACAAGCTATGCCATCCTGGCACAATCGCTAACTTCGCTGCGCTTCCTGCAGCTGGAAAACACTGGGATTTATTCTGCTGCCAGGAAAACACAAGACCATCACCAAAGCAGCGACCTCTCCGTAACCCTGCAGATTAAACAGAACTCGCCCTCCTCCACGAGGTCAGGCAGGGCCACCTACAGCGGACAGCCAAGACGTCCAACAGAAAGAGATCCGGTGGGGTTATCTGAATAACTGGTAATAGCTGTTGCTCAGGCATCGTCTGGTCCAGTTTAAGTCGAATGCCAAGAAGGATAAAGGACTAATAAAGCAACTTATTTGAGCCTGGTGCTACAGAATCTGTTTTGACAAAACCACAGTGACATCTGAACTTTCCCATGAAGCAGCTTTGTGTCATGGACAAAACGCTGAAGGGAAGCTCTGGGTCAAACAAATGCGCAGGCGGTGTAGCTGTCACAGGACTTGGAGTCTGAGCTCTTCTTGGCCAATAAACCACCGGAAAGAAGTTTTATGAAAGGAATTTAAGATTCTTAAACAAGGGAAAAAGAGAAGCGGATCCTGATCCTAAGAGAATTTGTGCTGAAAAGGCATTCACAGGTAAATAAAAATTTCTTGGTTGGAACACCCAGGAAAATGTTATAAAGCAAAGGCAACCACAGACTAGGAGAAGAGAACAGTCTTGCAGCGAATTCCTCCCCTCTAAGTGGGACTATTTGGTCAACCTGGAGGATTTAAAAGAAAAAAAGTATCTGCCTGAACTATCAGACAGGACTCTGAAGATCTAAAGCTGACAAGGCAAAGGAGGAAAGAAAAGAGACTGCAAATCTTTTTCCACAGAGGCTGAGACACACACTCATCCTGATAAACTGTCAGGCTGTCCAGGGACAGAGCGTCCAATTTTCCTCAAATTTGACCTTCCGACAATTAAGACATCATTATATAGCTACTTAGAAGAACAATACACCACGGCTCAATGTTCAAACTGAAAAAAACACCACAACACTGCATTAAATACCGTAATAATTATGCTACCACAGATGGCAACGCTAATCTCATGACAACCCTCCAGTGATTCATGAGACAGTTATAAAGAATAATGTGAACACTTGGGATGATTTAACTATGAACCACACCCAGAATGCTTACTTTACATTTACTCAAAGAATTCATTCCAAGTCTTCTTTCAGTCGGTGGCTCCTGGTCTCATACACACCACAGCTCATACTTAATGAGGGCAATGCTTAGTTTTCAGAAAACTTTTCAATAATGGGGCACTAAGGATGGGAGAACGAGAGCTCGAACGGGAAGGAGAATGAGAGAAAACATGACTAAGGAAGAGAAATGAGTGAGCTGGGAGTACAAAGGAGAAACTGGCATCCTCATTGTTGAGATAACACACTTATATTTGCACCAGCAAACACCACTGAAGTGAAACGTTATCAAGCATTTCCACAAATTCAAACACAAACGCACACACACACCCCCTACCAGACACCACTGAGTACCACAAAGAAGTTCTTCTCAAAGGAACAGAATGGTAGTAGTACCGGAATTAAAAGAATTCAGCTGAGAAGCTAGCACAGTGAATGAAAATGGATTTGTATTCCTGCTGTTGAAACCGTTGTTTTGTAAACCAAAGCCTTCCAGACCTGGAGGGAATATTACCTCAAACCATCCCCAGTTTTGTGCAACTCAAATACTTTTAACAGACACCCCCCCCAGCCCTCTACCCCCTATGCTGACTTACAGAAGTGCTAATTTTAAGAAAATAATGAATGTTTTCTTAAGTATCTTATACTTGTATCAATTTGCTTGTTTCTGAAAGAGCTGAACATAGTGAAGAAAATGCTTGTTTTATAGACACTAAAATAGAACACAATAATCTTAAAGGATGTTTAATGCAAATAACCACCTAATGGCAAATCAATTATGTAAAACTGACTTTGATCGTAATTAGTCATCAATCTCTTATGTATTTATGATCTATCAGTGTTTGGAATTCAAAGGAACATTTGACAAGGTGAGTTTTTAAGAACACATTGTACAAAATAAAGAATCAAGATAACTGCAAAATCGTTAACTCACTGGACAAATTCAGAATTTTGCAATGGGTGTTATATTAGTAAATAACTTTATTAGTGCAATCATTTGTTAACTTAAAATTTCTTAGCACTTCCCGGGAACTCCTGTTTACATAAACAAGCCAGGGATATTCACCTATCAAAAGAGTTCATTCAATCTTCAAAAAAAAATTCTTGGGACTGGTGAGCAGGATGAATGGAGTTTGCATGTGGGCAAGGAGATGGGTACAAGGGCAGGGGTGCTGAAATTTAACATGCATTCTCGAACGGCAGAGGGAACGGGTTCCCCCCTTTCCCTGACCAGTGCTAGGGTGACGACGCGCACAGCATGTCGGACGGAGAAGGAGGGAGGAAAGATGAAACAAGCTGTGGCGTTACATCACATCTCGTATTTCCTACCTGCAAAGCTTACGTTTCAAGAGTCCCAAGCCTCCAGCAGAGTTCGGGATGCCCTTCCCCACAGGCGAGGATAAATGCATGTTTGAGTTAGAATGAGGGTGACCACAGGACCAGGGTTTGCCAAGGACAGTCTTAGGACTGGCCGAGACCAGCCTCCCAGGTGTGATCACTCATTTCACCTACCTTTACTCTCTCTAAAGCATCCTATGTGTATGGTGCCTATGTGGGTGGGCACTCTAAGTAATAACGGAAATCAACCACAGTGTTTAACATCTTTCCTATGAAAAAAGGATGCTCCAGCTCACAACTGAACACGGACACATAAAATGTACGATCAGAGATCGCTTATATTTAATAATTCCTATTTGGGCCCAGAAACAGTGCTGTGCCCTCCCCTCAAACTTTGCTTTATTTTTCTTCCTCTGAAATGACTCTAAAATAGCCCAAAGGTACTATATTTTCCAATAAATAGCATGCTATAATTGTTATGTATCACTGTCTTGGAAGTGTAGCAGTGAAAATAAGTAAATGAATTAAAAAGTTACTGCTCCAGAAGCTCCAATTCCGGCCAAGATGGAGGCGTAGGTGGACACAATGTGCCTCCTCACACAACCAAAATTAAGGCCAACAAAGATTTAGAAACAAGAAAACAACCGGAACTAACAGAAAATTGAACTGTATGGAAGTCCAACAACCATTCATCCAGACCGATAAGAGGGGCGGAGTCGCGGCAGGAAAAAGCTGAGGATGGCAGACCCGGGCTCGCAGAAGCCCCAGGAGTGCAAGCAGCAGCTAGCGGACCCCGGGCACGGGATGGCAACAGCAGACCCAGTGAGGTCGCGCAAGGCAGCTGATTGACCAGGTGGTCCCACATTCGTGCGCAGATAATCCAGGCGAAAACGGGGAGCAAGACAGACCTTGCAACCCAGGGCCCCAGCGCCAGGAAATAAAACCTGAAAATACTTGTGGGGGTTGAGGTGCCGGGAAAAACTCCCAACCTCACTGGAGAGTTCACTGGAGAGACCCACAGGGTCCTAGAACGTACATAAGCCCATTCACACAGAAATCAGCCCCAGAAGGCCCCAATTTGCTCGTGGGAAGTGGCAGAAGGGACTGGAATCTGAGAGAGCACGGAGCAAGCCCCATTGTTCCCTCTCAGACCCCGCCCCCACACACAGTGTCACTACCCAGGGACTGGGCTGCCCCACCCTAGGGAACACCTAAGGCTCTGCCCCTCACTACCTAACAGCCACAACCATACCAAAAAAAAAAAAAAAACCCACCCCAAAATGGCTCAAACAGGAGAACAGATCAAAGCCCCAGGGCCAATTCATCTAAGTGACCAAAAGATAGCCAACCTATCAGATGCACAGTTCAAAGCACTGCTGATCAGGATGCTCACAGAACTGGTTGATTTTGGTCACAAATTAGATGAACAAATGAAGGCTACAATAAGTGAAATGAAGGAAAATGCACAGGGAACCAATAGTGATAGGAGGAAAACTGGGATTCAAATCAATGGAGTGGACCAGAAGGAAGAAAGAAACAACCAAACAGAAAAGAAGGAAGAAACAAGAATTCAAAAAAATGAGGAGAGGCTTAGGAACCTCCAGGACATCTTTAAACATTCCAACATCTGAATTATAGGGGTACCAGAAGGGGAAGAGGAAGAGCAACAAGTGGAGAACTTATTTGAACAAATAATAAAGGAGAACTTCCCCAATCTGGCAAAGGAAATAGACTTCCAGGAAGTCCAGGAAGCTCAGAGAGTCCCAAAGAAGTTAGACCCAAAGAGGAACACACCAAGGCACATCATAATTATATTAGCCAAGATTAACATGAAGGAGAGAATTCTAGAAGCAGCAAGGGATAAGGGCACAGTCACCTACAAAGGAGTACCCATCAGACTGTCAGCTGATTTCTCAAAAGAGACTTTGCAGGCAAGAAGGGGCTGGAAAGAAGTATTCCAAGTCGTGAAAGTCAAGGACCTACATCCAAGATTGCTCCATCCAGTGAAGCTATTATTTAGAATGGAAGGGAAGATAAAGTGCTTCTCAGATAAGGTCTAGTTCAAGGAGTTCATCATCACCAAGCCCTTATTACATGAAATGGGAAAGGGACTTATCTAAGAAAAAGAAGATCAAAACTATGAACAGTAAAAAGACAGCAAACTCACAGATATTAACAACCACACCTAAAACAAAAGCAAACTAACCAAACATCTAGAACAGGAGCAGAAACACAGAGATGGAGATCACATGGAGGGTTAGCAACAGGGGAAAGAGAGGAGGAGAGAGGGGGAAAGGTACAGAGAATAAGTAGCATAGACAGTGGGTAGAAAATAGACAGGGGGAAGGCAAGAATAGTGTGGGAAATGTAGAAGCTAAAGAACTTATGACACACGGACATGAACTAAAGGGGGCGAATGTGGGTGGGAGGGGTGTGCAGGGTGGAGGGGAATGATGGGGGAGAAGTGGGACAACTGAATAGCATAATCAATAAAATATATTTTAAAAAAGAAGAAAAAAGTTCCTGCTTCACTCACTCACACATTAAGCACTTAGTGCTGGGTACTAGATACGCTGCTCACGGAGTTTGCACTCTGGGGGGTAAGACAAACAACGATGAACTAGTCTACATTTATATACTGTCTGGTAGCGATAAGTACTATGGAGCAAAACGCATCAGGGTAACACAGTGCAGGGTAGGAGGAGGAGAAGGGGGTAAGGAAGCAAATCGCACAGCAGTCTGGGTTTCGAAGGGCAAAGAACAGAATCAGTTCAGTGTGCTGATGTTAAGTGAGTTAATGGCAGAACGAGTCAAATCAGAAGGAATCTGGGAGCTAGACCACATATGTAGGGCTTTACAGTTTTAATTACAAAGCAGAGAAGGCCTTTGAAGGCTGGGTACCGAGCACAGGAGAGCTATCATGTCAATTACATTTAAGGGCTCATTCTCCCGACTATGTCAAGACTGAACTGAAGTGGGAGGTGAGGGTGGGCAGGAAGGGTGAGAGAAGGCAGACAAGCAGACCAATTAGAAATCTATTACGATCAGTAATCCATGCTAGAGAGGATGGCTACCTGGATCCAAGCGATAGCAGTTGGGGGTGTTAAAATGGTTGCATTCTGAATTTATTAAGAAAAAGGTTTTTCATTTTAAAGTAATTTTAGATTTACACAAAATTTGGTGAGATAATACAGAGTTCCCATGCCACCCTCACCCAGGTTTCCCCAATTATTAACATCTTCTGGTATATTTGTCCCAACTAAGAGCCAACATTGGGATATTACTATTAACTGAACTCTAAACTTAATTTGGACTTCACCAATGTTTCTGGATCATTTTTAAGGCAAAGTTAACTGGATGTACTGATGAACGGTGATGGAGTATGAGAATAATAGGTCAAAGGCTTCGCTAGAGTCTCACCTGACCCGCTGCAAGGATGGAGTTGTCATTTCCTGGGATGAGGAAGACCATGTTTGAAAACCAAGTTGAATTTGGATACGTTAGGGAAACTCCTATAGAAAAGCCAAGTGGCGATGTCCCATAGGTTTCAAGGAAGCATAGGTTTCAAGGAAGAATACGTATTAGTTTAAGAGAGAGTTTAAAAAACGGAATTTCAAAAACTTAACACTTAATTGTATATGATGAGTATAGAAGCAGCTAAAATAACTCCCTAGTTGCTAGGTAAGAAAAAACAGGAAAATTATGTTAGAAAAGTTTTTCAATTTTAGCCTTCTCTTAACTACTAGCCACACTTCTCTCTAATGAAGCTATAAATCCCAACTGTCAAAAGTTCAGCAATAACCTTTAAAAAAATAACACATTTTGCAAAAAGGATTATTTTTAAAAAACAAGGTATATATCAAACATATCAAACTTTTCTTAGTAAAAGAAACAAAAATTCCTTTGGCAACATGATGAGAGATCAAAAAACCCCACCAAACTGACATTGTAAAGTTTACCTCTATACTAATATATTTAAGCACCTTTCTTCACTCTTGTGTTTCAGACTAATGCTGATGATCTGTAGTCATTCTTTTAACGACTTTCAGAAGAGCAAGAAATTTTTAAAACAGATGTTAGTGAAAGCTCATCAATGAAAATATACAATAACCTATAACAAAAAGGAAGAATTTAGACATCTATAATAATTCATATTTGACAAAAGACCCGCTGACATGTCTTATTCCAAATGGTATGTGTCTGAAGTTTAAACAATAGTATTTTAAGATTTGAATGTTAAACAATGAAAAATGCTTTCTCAACTCAATTTCTTCCAAAGAGAAAATGAGTGATGAAAACTATCATAGGCCATGACAGAGCATAATAGCAATTTTATACCCTGGCCATGCTGGGTAAACGGGCTAGAATTTTACAACATAACCAAAAACCTATCTTTAAACAAAAGGAAGGAAGGA
This sequence comes from Anoura caudifer, assembly GCA_004027475.1. Lineage (NCBI taxonomy): Eukaryota > Metazoa > Chordata > Mammalia > Chiroptera > Phyllostomidae > Anoura > Anoura caudifer. The sequence continues at coordinate 65,518 of PVKU01005165.1, read as the reverse complement.
AGGAAGGAAGGAAAGAAGGAAGGAAGGAAGGAAGGAAGTTAGTTAATTTAGGGTGCATGCCTATGGTTTTCAGTATAAAAATTACATTTTCAAGCAACTATTTGGGTTTTGCTTTAATTCAGCATCTGACCCCTCCCTTCCATTTCCATCACAATCATCACCTCCAGCCCAGATTTTTGAAAAGGCCACTTAGCTAAACTCTTCCTCCTACACCCTAATCTAGCAGTCACAAAACTGAGTTCAATTCCGAACTGTGGCTTTAAACTTGACATCTGGGCTTTAGCTCTTTAAACTTCAGTTTCTTAACCTACATGAAGGCAGTAAGTATCTCCTGTTATCTGCCTCTCAAGACACTATGGGAAACGAGTTAAATAATGCATGTGAAACCTATTTCTAAGGAACTGTTGGGGTGGTGTCATCATATTCTGGCACAAAGACATAACCATGTTAAGACCGTAACACAAATTCTTCAAGGGTTTTCTGCTGCCCATCAGAGGACAGGATCCTTGGATGGCGCTGGGGAACAGCTGCGATGTAACCGCAGAATGTCCCCCTCGGGCTTCACGTCCTCACAAAATAGTCCACTTTCAGGGGAGACTAGACGAGTGTTTATTAGATTGTACATCTTGACTCACTGGTGAAGTAAGAAATCACTGATTGGGCTATGATGGTCATTTTTAAAAAGGACAAGAATAGAAAATTCTTAGTACATGAAACATAGGAAGGGGAAGTATTGTTTTGTGAAATTTATCCTTCCATGTTGCATATTCACATTACCGGGAAAGAACATAAAGATGTGTTTCTTACTCTAGGGCCCACGCAAAACAGTGTGGCAACCCCTACGGCGAACTACTCCGTCTTTTACAACGATGGATGGCCTCAGATCGTCACGTTCCGCGCACCCAGCCACCCCTCCACCTGAACTTCCTGGGGTGCCCCTCCTTACCTGAAAGCGGTGCTCACACAAACAGCCACCTCACATGCTGCCACGAACAGGATTTCAAAGTGCTTTGTTCCTAGGTACTAAAAGAGATGAGGCACCAGGAGATTTTCTCTGCCCGTCCTTCTTTCCCGACTGCAAACCCATATGACAAGGCGAAAAGCAACACCAGTAGACTCTGAGCACCAGGGGCGAAAGAAAAGTGAGCCCAGTGGATCCAAGCTGTGATAGCTATAAAATCAGGAGTTTCCCTTACCTTGGGTCCTGCACTACTAAGCATAGGAAAGAGGCCTTTAAGTCAAACCACATGCGGGCACTGCCTGAAGACAGACCAACTTAGGATTTCCTGGCTGCTTGAGGGCAACCATCAACAACCATCAGCACTGTAACAAAGCAGCGAATCCTCAGGGCTTCCTGTCCCTGTACTGCTGTGGTTTCCAACCATGAGGTTTATTTTATTAACATTTTTCTTTTTTCTTTTTTTTAAAGTAGTGTTTTTTTTAAGATTTTATTTATTTATTTTTAGAGAGGGGAAGGAGAAGGAGAGGGAGAGAAACATCAATGTGTGGTTGCCTCTCGCATGCCCCAAACCGGGCACCTGGCCCACAACCCAGGCATGTGCCCTGACTGGGAACCAAACCGGTGACTTTTTGGTTCACAGGCCTGCACTCAGTCCACTGAGCTACGCCAGCCAGGGCTATTTTATTAATATTTTTCTATAAATTTTCCTTGCTGTGAGTTAGTGCATTTCACTGATGATCGGGGACTAGCCTTTAACAAGCTGCCTATTCTTTTTTTCCCCCCAATTTAAAAAAAAAATTTTTTTTAATTATCTTATTGTTGCTCCATTACAGTTGTCTGTATTTCCTCCCCACCCCTCCCAACAGGCTGCCTGTTCTAATTGCTGTTTATCTTCTGTAACCTCATAACCCACAGCATCATGTTTGCAAGGACCGTGAGTAAAATGCAAACCCATGTGTGATGGGCGCAGACCCTACTGGAGGCAGGACACCTGTGCTCGGTGCCCAGGTGTGGTGAGCTCCATGTGCACTGGTCAGAGGCTTTTTGTTTACTTCCTGGTTCTTAACTATGGCAGTCAATTTTCGAATAAACAAAGTGCTGTATCAAAGATAACATTAAATTTTAGTTGTTAAATCAGTAATTTGCATCAGTTTATACGGAGATCTCCTGCAATGAAGACCCAAATGAAGTCCCGGCCTTCCTTCCAGGTTCCGCCTCTCCACTCGGACCGCTCCGTGCACGTCCACGCAACCGCACCACAGTGGGGGCTGCACACATGAACACGCATCCCCGCTTCTCGCAATTCGTCACGGCTTTCTTCCACCCACTAACAAAGCGCACTGCACTTACTGTGACATTCAAGGCCCTCTACTTCCAGCCTCAACTTGTATCAATCCACTTTGATAATCTCCACCTTCCAGAAAAAAACTGCTGGCAATAACTTCATGCTCCCTGACTTCTGTTTGATGTCAGCTTTACACATTCAACCTCACTTACCATCAACAGACTGTGGCTACGGTCCATTGCAATGCAACGCTTTCAGGAACACTTACCTTGATGTACGCTTTAGGGCCTGCCTCGAATGGCCTCCCTTGCTAGAACATTCTCTTTTTTAATCCTAAAAGCCAAAAGTAACCTCTTCAGCTTCTGAAAGGGCTGGGCCTTGGTACCACTCCTGGATCATCACAATGTATGATACATGACAGGTTCATATCGGCTGCTAAAAGAAAGGCCGTCTGTCCTCGATCTCCGTACTCCACGGAGCAGTCAGCATCTGATCGGTGCCAAGTGTGGGGAACCTCAGGGCAACCTCATCCTCTGCCTCCAGTATTTTGAGTTACATTGTTTCAATATCTTGAATAAAATGCCCTTTCTCTACTACTCTCGTTCTCACTGTCCTACCCCATGGCATCACTGTACCGTATAAAGTACTGAAATGGTCCCTCAATTCACCTCCCTAGCTGTCCTAGCCAACCACACAGTGCAAATAGAATTAACCTTGGTAAGGTTATGATGACAGCCACCACCACACCAGGCTTGTTCTCAGTTCTCATCCCCTGTCACCTCTCTGTGGCGCTTAGCACTGCTGACCAGGTCCTCTTCTAAATCCTCTCTTCATACTTCCTAGACCAACAGACCCATTTTCCTTCCTCTCCTCCTATCTTTCTGATCGTATCTACCCAACTGCCATGCTTTTATCTTAATACCCCTTAAATGCTGCTGCTACCCAGGATTTGTGACTGGCTCTCTGTCTCTCTCTTCCATTCTCCGGAGTCAAATTATCTAGAACGAAATCCCAAATTGCTATGGACAAGGAGGTACGCCACCCTTCTATGATAAAACTGCTTCATGTGTTAAGTGGGAATGATTCTATTATCCACGGAGCAAAGTTCACACGCTAAAATACATTTCTTTAAACCATGGAAAGCACTCACAATAGTATCTGAAACGTGGACAGCACCCTCTGACTGCTTCAGCGCCCCCACCCCCCTTTGGCTTCAACCATCATATATGTGTCGACAACTCACAACACTTCCCTGACACAGCCTGCGTGCACTCATGACACCGCGCAACCGGCAAAGTTTCCCATCAGATTTACAGGTGCCCAACGGCAGGTTCCTTCTGTCTTGGTATTACGAGGGCCAACACATGGATCACGCTACCGCTTACGCTGCGCCCCTTCTCAAAATCCTCACTGCACCGCCCACGCTCTCCTGAATCGGCCCCAGCCTTTCAGTGGGCATTCAGGATCCTCGCTAACCCACCAACTTTCTCCAGCTCTAGCTGCTGTCGCTCTGCTTGTGTCCCAGTAAAAACTGACAGACCCCTCCAACTGCATGCTTTCCAAGGTCCTGTGAAAGCCGACCAGACCCTCACACCGAAACTGTCAGTCTCTCGGTACCCTTCCATCACTGGAAAGATACTACAGGGGACAGCAGGTTAGAAAGGATGTGAAAATGCTAAAAATACTGTGTCAGCGCCTGAATGAAGCAGGAAACCAGAATCATAGAGCTGAAGGGGCTCATATCGAGCATCTAGTCCAGGACACACGAAGGCAGGTGAGAAATTCGCTCTCGGCACCCTGTGACTTGCTGGCAGCCGAGAAACCAGGCCCCCAGGCCGTTAGGTCCTCGAGCTCAGCACTGCTGCACCCCACAAACCCGTGTGGCCATTCGTAGGGCTCTCATTCGCCCAACGTTGAGCTGCACAAACATAGGACTTGCATGTATACATGCCGTGAAGAAGCAGATGCTGGGGTCCTTACCATTCACTTGCAAGCCTTTGGGTGGCATTCTCTCACCTTATCCCATGAGCATTTGTTTAAAGGTTGTTTGTAAGGTTCCAGAACCAGAACAAAAGTAGATCTTTCTCTCATGCCAAACCGCATGCCATCAGGCACACCGAGGGAGAACTAGAGCTAGTCACGCCAGTTACACACTAATTCAAGAGACTGAGCTTGCATTTATTCATGTATTTCTGGGAGGCATTCTGCCCCAGTAACGTAAGCCAAACCAAAAATGGAAAGGGCTCAGCCCTTCAGGGTTGTAAGCAAGTATCAAAGTGCACATATACATTTAGACCACTGACTTTTAAGGGGGTGGTGACATGCAATACACACGCATACTGCATGAATGCATAGAAATAAGCCTCCCTCCCCAGACATACTGAGAAGAGGAGGGTGAGGATGGAGGGAGGGAGGTATGTGCATTTCAAGACATCTTCCAGTAATCTGGATTCAACATACTCCAGTCCTGACTGAACCACTGATTTAGATCTGGTGTGATTCAGAACAAGCCCATCCAAGAAGACAACATACATATTTATACTGATAATGGTTAACAATTTTTAGAGTGATTCATAGCTCACCAAGCCCTGACACATTTACTGTCATCAAAGGAGACCCGGAAAGCTGACAACGCAGGCAGTACCACTACCATTACCCTACAGAAGAGGAAACCGAGGCTCAGGGTAAAGATGGCTGCTCAGGGCTCCAAAGCTTACTGGCAAGAACTGAACCTCGGTCTTCTACTTCCAAACTTCATGCTCTTTTGGGAGAGTGCTAACACCCTGAAAGTCAATGATAAAAGCTGACCTTAAACTCAAAATCTATGATCTAACATTACTGAACTTAAAATTCGGACTGCGGTATCATTCAATCTTAATCTTCTCCTTTATTTAAGAGAGGACTTATTTTTTCTTCCTTTTTTTTCACTTTCTGTCATCCTCAAAGGAATACTTACAAAAATGCCATGTACCAGCTATACAGAGAAGGGCAAAAATCTTAGGCCTGGATGGATGCCAGGAGGCAGCGATCAATAGCAGTCATGTTTAGAATTCAGATGAAAATCCTGTAAAAAGCAATTCAGTGATGCTGAAGCCATATGACAATATACTTTCCAGTTTCCACAGAAAGCTGCGCTGATATAAATCAATGGATAAGCTTGAGAGTGTGTGTCAGTTCTAACTGAAGAAAAGGAAATGACTATCAAATAAAAATCAAATGTCTGTAGAAAGGGAGAAACGATACACACAGCTGAAAGTCAAGATGCGTAAAATAACTAGTCTTAATTCCAGCTTAATCACCTTACAGTCTAAAGACAGATACACAATATAATTCTTGATACAGAACCCTCCGGATTACGCACGCACTATTTCTGCAGATTCCACGCTTTGCATCTGATCTGAAATTGCGAACGATTTACTCCTCCTAGTAAAGATAAAATGAGGCTACATTAACACAAGAGCCTACTTCCTCTTTAACGCTGTAAACTCTTACTGCTGGACCAGGTACACGACAGAGGCTCCGGAAGTACCTGTCAAATTGATGTTTATCTGTAGATGGTGAAAGTCGAGAGTACATACTTAACTTACACAAGACATGCACAAAGCAGAGTTGAGCAAGAGGCATCTATGGCAAGAATGAGGTGAACCCAGTGAAAAAAGTCTACTCGTGGCAAAGTAATTACTTCTTTGATTAGATGATCCTTCAGACTCTGTATCCCCCTCAATTTCTCCGGTCACTTATTATTCTACGTATACTTTAATTTACGAAGTTACAACAGCCACATAAAGGACCCCTCATCCTAACGTCCATTTCATCACCCTCGTGTCCCCTGTTCAAAACCCAGGCCACCCCGATAGCTCCCAGAGCCCCCTCAGGGGACGTGCACGGCAGAGACCCACGTGGCACTGGAAGGGTCACCAAACCACCTCAGATGCAGTGCAGAGACTGGCAAATTCACCGAGTGGGACGTCTCTGGCACAACAGTTCCTGTGCCCCTCTTAGAAAATATACATTTTTCTTCTTAATTTGCATAGGATTCAAAGGAACATTTATTTTCTCATTTGGGAAACATTTATTTTCTCATTTAATAAGCTTCAGTAGGTGACATCATACTTCTCGAAGCAGGGGGATTTAGAGAGAAATATGTACCTGAGAAATATAAATTTTTAATTTTCTTTCATAGCTCTCATAAAAAATGGATGGTGCCAGGGACCGGCGCCTGACACCTCTATCTAGGGTTCCCGGAGTCTTCCGCAGCATACTATGCGGCCCCGAGTTCACTGCTTAAAACCTCTAGGCTGAAAGCACGCACAGAGATCTAGTCCATCCCTCCAGTTTTAAAAATAGCACTTGTAACGGAAGTATGACATATTCAGAAAAATAACCGCACAGTTTGATGACTCCCACGAGAGCGCATCTCTACGCGCACAGCACCCAAAGCGGGGCAGCAGGACCCTTTTCCAAGTGTTCCAGAAGCACCCTCGTGTCGTGCTCGTTCGCAGTAACAAGCCCCTCTTTCCCCAAAAGGTACCCCGCCATCCTGACTCTCATCTCACATGTAGTTCTGCTTAAAAAAATACTTCAAATACAAACAATAAACGCTTCAGCCCTTAGACTGTCAAAACCAAAAACAAACCCACTTTGTATAAGTGGCATGCTATAGTATTTAGTCTTCTGTGCCTGACTTCTTTTGCTCAATGTTTGTGAAATTGCTCCTTCTTACCTAATGTAGCAATAATTCTCTCATACTATATAACATTTCATTGTATCAATTCCCACGATTTATCTACCCTGTAATTTATTTCCAGTAATTACTTCTTTAATCCTCATCCAAGGTTGTTTACTGATTTTAGAGAGCGAGGAAGGGTGGAGGGGGGAGAGAGAGAAAAACATTGACTGGGTTGCCTCATACACTGCCCGACCAAGGATGGACCCCTCAGCCTAGGGATGTGCCCTGAGTGGGTACTGAACCTGCAGCCTTTCTGGTGTAGGGGACAATGCTCTAACCAACCGAGCCACTCAGCCAGGGCAACTTCCAGTGTTTGATGATTATAAGTGATGCTGTGAAAACCCTTTGGTGTACAGTATGCGTTTCTCCTGGGTGCAAACTGAAGAGAGGAAGTGAAGAACACAGGATAGGCAAACACTCAACTCAGCAGACGCTGCTAACCATTTATCCCAAGCAGTTATATTATTAACAAAGAAAAGTGAAGCTTAGTGAATTACAGCAATTTTATAGCTAAATATACACCAGATTTAGGAAAAGAATCAGAGATGAATTCCAGGTCTCATAACTTAGAATTATCCTTTATGAATATTTCAGATACTGCTTAAGGCAAGCGTGGTAAGAGGATTCACTAAGGTAAAACCCGCAGGACAGAAGACAGATCAACACTTAAAATAACTCCAAAGACCTCTGCATGCTATGTCCTAAAACAGAAACACCAGAGGTTCTTAACATGCTAACTAGGTGTACGATCTTAACCAACTCACCTAACTTTTCTGTAAAGCCTTTTCAGTTTTTTTCCCTTTTTAAAATATATCTCATTGATTATGCCATTACAGTTGTCCCATTTTTTTCTCCCTGTTGGGAACCACTCTGCCTGGTTTCAGGAGCTGTAACCCCCCGTGGCTAACGCTGAGTGAGTGACCTTTGGACCATAAGCCGCTACGGAGACAAAGCTTACCTCCCTGGCAGGGGCACTGCCTCTGCCCCCTTTACTTCACCCTGCCTGGCCCCCAGTGCTTGATCGGTTAGCCAATGACTGGTAAGATTCCCCAAGGGAGGGGTTGCCTAAGCCAGGCACAATCATGTGGGAGGCCCTCAGGGAAGGACTCGGGGGGCTACAGCAAAAGTGGGTGATGGACCCTGCCCCCCCCCCCCCCCCCCCCCCCCGGCTATCCTGATGTAGCCTGAGTCCTCATTCTGTCTCCTAATCTCTTGGCTGCCTTACTTTCCTGCCTGATTTAAGCCTGAAACAATGACAGAGGGCGGTGCAGATTTGCACTGGATACGGAGGGCTCCCCAGGTGATCAGGCCTAAGAAAGAACATATAAAATCCTGTGAAACCTGCTTTGCTAAGAATGCTCTCAACTAAATGATAAGGGTCCAGGCAGGAAATGAGTTTGTCTCCCAAAGTTTTGTAGCCTTTTAGCTAACAGAGCCTGACTCAGAATAAGCCCTCAGAGTTCTTTGTATGTTATCTATTGTTTGATCCTTGCTGCCTGGCAATGATTAATGAGCTGTACCTGCATTACTGTGCAAAATGAACCTAATAAAAGCCATTGAGGAAAAGGCTCTTGGCCCTTCTCCTTTGAGAGATCGGCCACCTCTCCTCCCCAAGCAGATTATGTCTTGGTAGATTTATTCTCATCCATGGCAGCTGGGCAGGGCCCTGCAGGCGGAGCCCCCCCACATCTCCCCTTTATTCCCTTCTGCCCTGCACACACACTCTGACCCTTACCTCCTCCCACTTCAGGTCATGTCCATGGATGGTACACATAAGTTCTTTGGCTTCTACATTTCCCACACTGTTCTTGCCCTCCCCCTGTCTATTTTCTACCTACCATTTATGCTACTTATTCCCTGCACCTTTTTGCCCTTTCTCCCCCACCCCCAATGAAAACCTTCCATGTGATCTCCATTTCTGTGGTTCTGTTCCTGCTCTCATTGTTTGTTTAGTTTGTTTTCATAGTTGGTGTTTTTAGGTTCGGTTGTTGATCGTTATGAGTTTGTTGTCATTTTACCATTGATAGTTTTGATCTTCTTTTCCTTAGATAAGCTCCTTTAACATTTCATATAATAAGGGCTTGGTGATGATGAACTCCTTTAACTTGACCTTATCTGAGAAGCACTTCATCTGCCCTTCCATTCTAAATGACAGCTTCACTGGACAGAGCTATCTTGGATGTAGGTCCTTGACTTTCATGACTTGGAATACTTCTTTCCAGCCCCTTCTTGCCTGGAAGGTCTCTTTTGAGAAATCATCTGACAGTCTGATGAGCACTCCTTTGTAGTCCCAGTTTCCTTCCCATCACTGTTGGTTTCCTGTACATTTTCCTTTATTTCACTTCTCATAGCCTTTACTTTTTCCTCTATTTTGTGACCATACTCAGCCAGTTCTATGAGCATCCTGATTACCAGTGTTTTGAACTGTGCATCTGATAGGTTGGCTATCACTTCATCACTTAGTTGTATTTTTTCTGGAGCTTTGATCTGTTCTTTCATTTGAGCCTTTTTGTTTGTTTGTTTGTTTTTTGGTCTCAGCGTGCCTGTTACGAAGTAAGGGGCGGAGCCCTAGGTATTTGCCAGGGCAGGGGGTGATTCGAAAGGGAACAATGCAGGTTATTTAGCTCTCTGCCAGCGTTCAGTCACTTTCCCTGCTACCCACAAGCAAATCGGGCCCTTCTGTGCTGATTCCCGGGTGGGTGGGCTTGTGTACATTTTAGGACCCTGTGGGTCTGTCCAATGAACTCTCCTGTGAGGCTGGGAGTTTCTCCCACCGCCTCAACCCTCACGGGATTTTTCAGTCAGAGGTTTTGAGGCTTTATTTTCCCTGTGCTGGAACCCTGGGTTTTGCAGTGTGTCTCACTCCCCAGGTGTTCCCCCGGTTTATCCACACACAAAAGTGGGGCAAACTGTCTTCCAGCTGCCGCCTTACCTGAGTCCTCTTCACCTCGCTGCCCGTATCTGCCCCTCCTGCTGGTCTGGGTGAATGCTTCTTCTTTAACTCCTTGGTTGTTGGACTTCCACACAGTTCAATTTTCTATCAGTTCTGGATGTTTTCTGTTTTTAAATTTGTTGTCCTTCTTTTGGTTGTGTGAGGAGGCACAGTCTGTCACCTACGCCTCCATCTTGACCCTAAGACTGGAGCCCCTGTAGTAAAGCTTTTTCAACCATCAGCTGACTATAATACTTCCACTTATTACATAAACTTATTAATCAAGCAGGATAATCTTAAAGAAAGTGATCTCAAAAGGATAAAACACTATGTAATGTTACAGAAAACCTACACCAACATAGTCCATAAACAAAAAATTCTGGGGTTCTTGGCAAGTAAAAACTTAATAGGCAAAAGAAAAATATTCCCACAGAAAACAATGCAGACACCTGCCTACATCTTTCCCCAAAGCAAAAAAATACAGCAAACAGAAATCGTTTAATGTCATTGATAACGATAACTGCAGTAATAATGACAGTAGGAAGATTAGCTACAGAGAGCTTTATAGGTATAAAGCATTTCATGTATAATTCCTTAGAGGATAAAAGAAGATCTCCTCGCTGACATGTTCAGTAGCATTGATTGCCTCCAGTAACAGGTTCTTGTAGCCACCGCTGACTTTTCTTTTTAGAACACTGGCCTACAGCCGTCTCCAAGAGCAGTCGTAACGGCTTCAAGGAGGGCCACTAACGCCTGGTCACCCTGCCGCCCACATGCAGCACTGCGGCCAGGAGGAGTCCACTCCCCAAAAGGGCTTTCCTTACTCCCAAAAAGCATTTCACAGGAGTGATGGGTACCATTAACACTTGGAAACTAAGAATCAGCTTGAGTCTATCACTCATCTCCAAAATCGGCAACAGCCTTAGGAATCGGTACAAAGCTTGTGTGTCCATTCTCCTTTGTCTATGTCCATTTCTTTTTATTTTTCTTATTTTTCCCATGAACCTCATCTTCTTTAAAAGACTGGGGACACAATCTTCTCTTTAAGAAATGGTGGCATTCTCTTCCTCCCTTTCCTCCCTGTCGTATTAGGTTCTAAGTATTACATGCACGCTGGCCCTGTGTACACACCATATGACAATGATGTCCATCTCTTCCAGTAAAAAAGTGTAACACCAAACTATTTACAAGATAACAGCATTTGATATATGCCATTTAGAAGTACAGTCCACATAGTTTCATGTAATTACCTACACTAAAGTTTGAGGACCACTAAGTTAGACAAAAGGAAGGAAGAATAGGAAAACCATTATGTACTTATTAGCACACTTGAACCTTTAAGTTAATTCATTAAATTCTTAACAAATAGGGTGTGGGTCAAGTATTCTAACAGGATCCTGACTGCTTACAGAGTTTAACACATTCTGTCTTAACACCGAGGATACACAACATCAATGTAAGTTCATGGATTTGCTTCAAATTCTGACGACCAAAGAAGACGGAGCTGAGGAGGAGCAACAACCGTGGAGAGCGCTGGATGTGTTCACGAGCACCCCCGCGGTTTGGCAGCGGTTTACGTGACCTGGAGGCAGTTCCCTCCTATTCTAGGGCCCAGTTACTGGGTTTCAAGAAGACTGTAATTGACGTAGCACTGGCATGTAAATATTAATTGTAAGAATGAAAATATGTGCATTTCATTGATTCATTCAGTAAATATCTGTGGGCCATATACTAGTGTGCCAGTGATGAAAAACCTCAGCTGCTGCTCAGATGTTTAACAATGAGAGGTAATCATTAAGCATCATGGCAAAATAATGCACAAAAAGTACAGGGGAACAGAAAGGAAACAATGTCATTTCTGCCTGGAGGAGGCAGGAAAGGCTCGAAAAGGAAACCGTGTTAGCAGAAAGAAGCGACGGGGCAGACCTCTCAGGCATTAGGCAAAGCAGATGTGAAAGCCAAGTGCAGAAGAACACGGCAGGGTTCACCGATGCCCATGGACTGGAAACGGTAAATCGTTCCATAATATTTCACTTACGAGAAAAAATCCCTGATTACTGGGATTACAGTGAGGTTTAATAGACACCAAAAGGAAACTAACGATACTCTGTATCTATCAGTGATTATGCAACTAACTGTGCTGTTTCTTAATGGACCTACTATAAAATGGAATTAATTGCAGACAAGGAGGGAGATTTCATGAGAAAAAGTTGTTTCCGTGCAATTTCTGTTTTAGCCTTTAAGATTCTCAAATGTGAATACTCCTGACTGTCTTGGAAACGAGACGACAGCCAGGTCCAATCTGCAAGTGCCGAGTGGCAGGCTTTAGAGTCCCGTGAAGCAGATTCGTGGCTGGGCTCTGCCATCTCGGCCATGCAATCTTGGGAAAGTTACACAAACTTCCTAAGCCTCCACGACCTCTAAAAAAGTGAAAATAATACCAGTCGCTTCACAGCGCTATTTGTGAGGATTAAAGCAAGGATGAAGGCCATGGCTTAGTCACAGTATTTGCAGCACAATGGGTGGTCTGTGAATGGCAGCAGCTACTAACCACTGCTACGCTTTACCTCAGCTACAGAAATTACCACAATCAAACTGCAAACTAACATTGCTAGTACGCTTCCTCATCTACACCAAAAAAAAAAAAAAAAAAAAGATAGTCTTTACAAAATCCTTTGGTACATGTAACCTTGATGCTGGTGAGACACTCCATGTTACCTGGGTTACAATCTTTAGGAAGTGTTGAGACTGAGAGTAATATTAATACACTGTGACACCTTGAACAAAACCCAAGATCTGCCCAGCAGGTATCCAGCCATGTAATATGAAAGGGACGTTTACTGAATAAGATGCAAGATACAAGAAACACTGTACACAGAACAATGACGCCTCAGTCCCCTTCAGAGTGGACAGCCATTGCACCTCACACAGTTCTCCCAACGGCCATCAGCTGCCCTGTCCTACTTTCCTGAATCTCATCAACAGTCTGAAACCTCTTCCCTCTCAAAGGTGATTTAAGTTTGGGGAAAAGCCAGAAGTCACAGGACACCGAATCTGGGCTGTAGGGGACTGAGTCATCTGGGTGATGTGATGTTTTCCCAAACAGCTCTGTGCGAGGCGTGATGCATGAGTGGGAGCATTGTCATGATGAAGCTGCCAACCACCAGCTGCCATTAGCTGTGTTTCTGCATCACCCAAATAGTTTCCGTGGAGGAATGTTCAAGGTCACCACAAAATGCGATGCAGATGCATTGCTCTACTCACTTGGTCATTTTGAACGCGATGGCCACACAGGACACATGCTCACTCAATGGCATCTGCCGCCCCCACTGACCAGTACAGTGAGGTCCTCATTGTTCACGCATGTGCGTTCCAGCCCATGCTCCTCGGCTGCCAGGTCACGGTGATGCTGGGCAGACCACCCTCATTATATTAACAACGGCTGGACTTTTTCCAGACAGGCCTAATAAAACTCTAAATCAAATAAAACTCTAAACTATGTTCAGGGCTCTTTGATATTTTCTGTGCTGCTATGGGGGAGTTAAGATAGAATGAAAACCACCCACAGATCTGGGATCTAGCCCAGTTTCGCTCTTACTTAACTGTCAGACCTTGGAAGAATCATCTGTTCACCAAGGGTCTTCATTTCCTCGCATGCTAAATCATCATTTGCAACATAAGCGTGTTCTTTTCAGAAGTACTCGCTCTGGGGGAAGAGAGTGCAGGTAGTTGCTGCTGTTTAATGAGCACGGAGCTTCAGTCCAGGATGATGAGAAGGCTCTGGAGATGGGCAGCCGTGGGATTATAACTAACGCCCAACGAGCACTCAAAGATGGTTAAAACTCTGGGTTTTATGCTCTGTATATTGCACCCAATAGAAAATACTCACAAATTCTAAGTCTGTGCTCTGCATCTCTGTAAGCCATTCACCCACCCACTCAGTCATTCATTCAAACATTTATGTATTTATTAAGCGCAGATTACGAAACAAGCACTGTGACAGGGATACAGAGAAGAACAAGACTTAGAGCTGAGAGGGAAAGACAGACGCTATCCAAGCAAGTGCTGCCAGCTACCCGGTGCTTCATGCAGGAGAGAGGAATAGGAGTTGCAAAGGCAGGCATCTCCTCCGTCAGAGAGGGTCAGAAGAACGTTAAAGGGAGAACTCAGTGAGCTGAGTGCTGGAGGCACAGCAGGGATTCACATGCAGGTGACATCATGAACAGCACCATCCCTCTCCCACAGTTAACTTCCAATCTTCCTGACTAGAGAGAAGGACAGTTCCCCGACAAGGGAACACTGCAAGTCCCTCTCCAATTATACAAGATGGTCCGAAGTCCAGATCTGCAATCCCCTTCTTCATTATACAGGGAGTGAGGGGGAGGAGCAAAGGAAAGAAGGAAACCGTTACATCAATCTTCAAGCACACCAAACCAACACTAGAATCACAGTAAAAGTTAAACCTGCTTGGGCTTTCACTGTTAACTTGGATATTAGAGTAAAAAGCACACCATCTGGAAGACTCAGCGCTGTTTATTTAAAAAGTCCAAGGGCAGCGTGATGGGCCCTATTTCAGCTCTAAAACAAGGTACGATTGGAGCAGATGGCTTAGAGAAACGGAATGACCCCCTTGGAGCACCATTAAGTGAGTGATGGTATCAGGGCAGCAAGTGGGGCCCACGGAAGAGTTCGCTCCCTTCACATGGGAAAGCAATTTACTCAGGGAGAGCCTTTGCTCCCCTGGGACTTGGGTCTATAAACAAACTTACATTTCTGTTATCTTACTTGTAATTTTACTGAAAGCTGTTTGGTTTAAAATACACTGATCCTGTAGAGCCCTTGTAATCTAACTGTATTAAGAACAAAGAAAGAAACTGGTATTTCAATATTACGAAATGCTAAAAAGAGAAAGGAAAAAAAGCCAGGGGACTTAAAAGGGTTATATGAAACACACGAAATGAAGAGAAACTTCCTCCCAAAATGAAAAAAAGAATCTTAATTTGGTGCTAGTGAATGAAACATGCCAACAGGGAGTACATGCAAAGGCTTAAGACTCAGACAAGTTAGCAAGGGCCGCTATAGGAATATCAACGTCTATTTGCAGCTTTGCAATGAGAGAGAATCCTTCAGCAGATGAGCCAACGGTAAGATACGAAGGACAAAACGGTAGTCACCCACAAGTGCTGAGAAAGGCCGGGGACCTGCACTGGGAATTGCACTCTTTTCGTTACATATCTTAGCTCAGCTCAGGATTATGGAGGGCAACGATGTAAACGTGACGAAAAATGACCGTGTCGTATACGCCCTTCGCAGCTCAGAGAGGGAAGGGACATACCCAGCGTCACCCAGCAATGCAGACCCAACTGCTTCCAGTCCCAGGTCAGAGTTCTCTCCGTACTCAGTGTATCTCCCGTTAGTAATTTTCTACGAAGAGCTGTCAGCCCATGCACCATATCAGGCATGCTTGATAAGGGGGAGAAGGAGGTGGAATGTTACATACAGAAGCAGCACAGGGCAAGAACAGCAACGGGGAGTGAGGATTCAGGCAGGCCCGCTACGAAACCCAGGGGTGCCGCCAGAAGCCAGGGACAATGGGTAAGTCATTTACCTGCTTTTGGCTTTCACTGATTTGGGTACTCTTAAAATACTAAGCATGTGTGTATGTATTTAAGTAGAATCAGCATTTCAAATAAAATCTTCCCCAGAAGCTCAGTACACATAAAGGAAGAAGAAAAAAAAAAAAAAAAAACCTCTCTGATTAGTAACAAAATGGAAGCACAGAGTCCTGCCCAAATAACCCTCTTGTCTCCTAGCAGGGCAAGGGAAGGGTGAGGGGGGATGCCACCAATACTTCTGAAGAAGCCCTAGGCCACTCAAAGTACTATTTAAAGCTACAGGAGCAGATCAGTGGAGGCCCCCACAGATCTTAAATCCATGTACCAGGAAAAACTCAAAAAGTGGTTTGAAAGGATTGAGTTTTTACTTCATCAAGCAACGATTATTTTAAAAATCATTATTTCATAAATAAAAGGACATTCCAGAGCCAGAAAATAGGAAGAAGTTTCTACCAAAATGAATAAATTTAGGTTTGCTTTATGAAATTATTGGTGGCCAGAGAAAAAGACATTTTAGACTAGTACATTAGAAAACTACCCAGATCATCTCTCTCAGGCCCGTTCATGCCCTAAAATTATGTAATTTCTATTTCTTTGGGTCTCCTATCCTGAAAGAACTGAGACCACCTTAGGTAACCAAAACACTATGTCCTAAAATTACTTTTCGTTAGTAAATAAAGTGCCCCACGGTCACCAAAATAAAAAATGCAATGAAAACCAGGCCAAAAAAAAAATCAAGTTAAAACGAACCACCATTAAACTTCAACCTTAAAATGTATGATATAATCTTAGTTATTTTAATATCCTATGCCCACACCTAAAAAATAAGAACCATAAGCAACACCTGGAACACGTTTCAAAGCAATGCTTCATTTCCTAGTGTCAAGTGTTTTCTACTCTCTGCTCCTTCACCTGCAGTGTTCAGTTTTACCAATCTCCTACATTTAAAAACTAAATTCTTCCTTCTTTTCAAAAGCAGCATAGCCCTGAGACATTCTGGGGATCTGTTTCCCCACGTTTCAGCAGTGCTATTCCTTCTTTGCAGCTCCGCAGCGTCCTCCCAGCCACCGCAGGCTGGTACCCGCGCTCGCGACCATCGAAGGAACATGAAGAAGTCCAGGTGGATCAGGAGGTGAAGCTGTATGTCCAGGGTTACGCAACCTCCCTGAACTCAGAGAGCAATGTGGTCTATTGATCGCTGCTGAAAATACTTCTTCAGCTCTCAGTTTAAACTTTCTAACTTATAAGTATATACAACATCCTGTCAAGTAAAATAAAAGTCCACTGTGCATTTCAAATATTTGTCTACTACTGTCTTGATATCCAAAAACCTCTGTCTCCAAAATCACTAAATATTGGGCATCCAGAAAACCTTGAAAGCTTCAATTTCATGTGTCTCTCCTACTCCTGACACTGCATGTAACATATTCCAGGCAGACCTTAGATCTTGTAACAAAAAGTTGGAATCGATTCCTGAGAGGTCCACTCCAACTTTATTTTACTGTACTCGGGCTTTGAAGCAATTTTCTTAGGACCATTTTCTATGTCAGGGAAGAGAGAACCACCAACCATCATTCAGAAAAAGCTCATATTACTATTATCTCTTTTCTTGGAAATAAAGATAATTCCTTTAATTTTTATTCAAACACTTTTTTCCAATTTAAAAAAATATTCTGTGTCCTCTATGTTCTTCGTAAGTGTATTTGCTGACAGAAGCACAAACAGGGCAAAAAGACAGCTATGCGAGTCCCTTTCTCACACTTCCAGCTTCTGCACACTGATTTCTTAAAATAGCTGTAAATAGGTAAAACTACACTTCTTGGTATAGAAAGTCTACAAGTATCACTTGGTTTCCACCACTAAAGCACCATCTGGAAAACTTACAGGTTCAGTGACTGAAGGATGTAGCCAAATGAAGCTGACAAAGGGCCTCAGAAGGCACAGCCTCAACCCTGGCTGGTAAGGCTCAGCGCTGGCCTGCAAACCAAAGGGCTGCCAGTTCGATTCCCAGTCAGGGCACATGCCTGGGTTGCGGGCCTGGTTCCCTGTAGGGGGCACATGACAGGCAACCACATATTGATGTTTTTCTCCCTCTCTCTCTCCCTCCCTTCCTCTCTTTCTAAAAAATAAAGAAGGAAAATCTTTTTAAAAAAGGTACAGCCTCAAAACACACAACGATTATGTTTAATTATATTAAAGAGGACAAAATTTACTCTAAAACTGTCGCATCCGTCACACACACAGACAACAGGAAACCTGATCGTTCATATTCTATATTCCTGCTTGGACATCACAGGACTTTGGGCCATTGCCCCTTTAACAGAATCCTTCCAAATAACGTTTCCTGTGTCTGTTTCCAAAGGGGCACCTGAAAAGCCACGAGGGCCTCCATCCCCGTCACTGTTATTCAAAAAAAGCTCAGCGTATAAACACTGATTCTGAGCTCATTCCGTGGGCTCTGTCAGTCAGCCTGAACCCGTCACTGCTACAGTCCTCGGTGTCTCCGGGAACGTTAGCGTCCTTCTGCAACCCACCCACTTGTCCCTCCACAAGTATTTCTCTTACAAGGGCGCTGCCACCTCTGAACGCACAGACCAGGCTGTGAAATGGAGCAACCCAACTACTCAGAGCGACGCTAAAACACAGCCTTTCGCCACAGAAAGCTCCTGGCTGAGCAGCAAAGCCCCATCAACTGCAGAGCCCCCTCCTCTGTCCCCAGTGTACTCGCTGGTGGCTCTACAGGAACGAGATGTCCTCCTGACAATAAACCCCTCCTCCTTTCTCAAACGTCAAAAAGCACGCAGCCAGGACAAACGTGGGAGGGAGTGGAGGGTGAAGGGATGGGCTTGGCTGGAGGAGCTCCCTCTGGAGGTCTGTCCTGATGGGACCGTGAGGCCTGCAGGCCTTTACTGCTTTTGTCTGTGTACTTCCCGGCTGGCACAGTAGCAAAGCCAAAAACATACACAAATTTACAAGGAAAAAAAGAGGCACAAGAGGCAAGCTCACGGGTGAGAGCGATTTCTTACAGTTTAAACACTATGAAAGACAAAGTATACAGTATCAACTGTAAAAAAATAAACCCTATTTAGTAATACACAAATACGCATGAATATACACAAAGGAAAGAGTAATAGGCTCCAGATCATAACTTTCACTTTATAATTTTCCATGCAGAAATGAGAGCTTCTTAGTGAAATAGACAGGAATTTCTTATAGGAACATGCAATATTCATTTGTAAATATCAAATGCTTTCATTAGAATTAAGATTTTCTTCTTAGATTTAAATTTTTCCCACTCCAGCCCTAAAATCTAATTTCCCCACCATGACGGTTCCCACCTGCATTTTAAAACCATGTGCAGAATCCACCATCTGACCGAACGGTCAGGCTACAAACAACGGAGCCCCATTTCGGGCACCGTGGACGGCAGAGTGACATTTTATGTTGAACGTAAGCAGGCTTTTCATCTCGCACTGTGAAGGAGCTGCTTCCCACTTGAGAACTCTAACGTGAGTTATCGTCTCTGACTTGCTTTCTCAGTGCTACGGCCGACAAGGAGAAACTTGACAAAGAACATCAGGGGATTACTCCAGAGAGCTGCATCTTTGCTAACTGCCGAGGAGAAATCGTGGACAGTCAGGCGCAGCACAGAGAGATGCAGCATCAGATATGACATAGAGTACTCGGCCCTGGGTTTAGGGAATAATTTCTCCTAAATGTCCTCAGGATGCAGAAACTGAACCCTTCTTGGTGACAAACACACCAGAGAAAAATTGCTGCCGCTCATGAATGGTGCTGACTACTGTACGTATATATTTCACAAAGCTGAACATTTATACTTATTGAAATTACAGTTTACAGAGCATGTAGTGAAAATGGGAGACACAGCGAGTTCCCCCCCAGATTTCAGGAGCTGAATTGAAGCAGCCAATGCTTCCAATTATCTGTTATCTGGTTGGTTTCCATGGACCGTCTACCATTAGACGATATTGTGTAAAACCCTACCAGGCCCGGCCCACAGAGTTACCCCCTCCTGTGTTTATTATGTGCAATACACAGTGGAAAAGGGTGTGGAGTAGTAGGGCAAAGGCCAATAAACAAATTATCTTAGGCATGTTTCATCCTGCATCACAGAGAAAACAAATTAATATGAGAAAGTAAATGGCAGGCACGCACAGACTTAAAATCCAATTCAAATGTCTTGATGTATAAATAAATATAAAAGGCAGACGGGAAAGAAAAGTATTTAAATTGCAGTCAGTGTTACAAACACTTTCTCATTAAAACATAAACCCTTCCTTACCTTTGCATTTTTCTTACTGGCTTCTCTCCTGGCTTCCCTTTCTTTCAGTCTTTTCTCCTACAGGAAGAGGGAGAAAATCAGCAACATGCAAACTTCTGTCTATTAGATATAAACCAGACTACACATTCGTAACAGGTTTTTCTTAAGCCAACCGAGACATGACTTTTATTTTTCGTTCATCCCTGAATAAGCATTTATGAGCTTCGCACACATATTCGTAGTCATTGACTATGTGTCAAACAGAACTGGAATTAAATCTCATTTCTACCACTTACTGTCAGCTGTGCAATTCTGAGCAACTTATTTATATTCTCTGACTCTCATTTTCTCATATAAACATAAAGACAACAGGAACACATATTTCACAAAATTGTTATAATAATTATATAAAATAACAAAGATTTAGTACAATTAGGGATATATGACTGGTACACAATCAATGCAGGCTATTAGAACAAAAAGAAGGAAAAAATGCAATCTTTACTATTTCCCTTTTCCTTTGTCCAAAAACAGAATTTATAAGGATATAAAACTTTCATCTTTGGGGTCTTAGAAAAGTGGCAGTATTTTCTCAAACAATAAAAGACCATTGTGATAAAGCATAATTATTTTATTAAATTACTTTATAAGTTCCCCATTTGTTTTCCAATGAAAAAATAGAAAATGCAACACTAACATTTTTAGAAGAAAAAATATGTACAATATTAAAATTCAAAACAAATTGATCCAGCTAAAGTTGAAAAGAATTTTGTTTTAAATGACTCCCTCTTTTCCTCTTCAAGAATAAGGTGTTAACATAATAAAAAGGCTATTCTCAATCCAAAGTTCATAGCTAACAATTTATATATTTTTTAAAATTTTCTTTTCATGCAGTAATATGAACCCACAACCATGATCACCATCACATCAAACACCCGTTAACATGAGAATTAACCAGTTTTCTACGTCTGGGTACTCTAGTATCACCATTATCCTTTACATTGTACACCCATGGCTTTTCCAGATTCAAAGTCAAGTCTAACACACTCTCCGTCACAGACCTCAGGTTTCTCTGCTGCTTGCTTACAGCATTGAAAGGGACATGCAGTCGCTACTAACCACCCTTATCTGGGTTCACAGGCTCCTTCATGACAAAGGGAGAACGTAAATGGTGAAGGTCTCAGAGAGGAAGGGAATTCACAGGGCTCAGAGATTCACTTTCTGCAGCTTCCCACTGCACAGTAAAAAAGCTAAATTATGCGTGAAACTAATAAAAATTCAAATTCAAATTGCAGCCATGAATGTGTGACACCCCCTAATGCATAATGTTAAGTTATGACTTCCTGTGATTATTATTTTTTCTCTACCCAGTTTTTGAGAAAATGGGTGTTACTTTGACTTCCAAATAAAACATGCAACGAAAAGGGTAGGTAAAACTTAAACAGCATGCAATTAATTATACAGAAGAACATTCTAAAGATACTTGAAAGTTGCAAGTATTTAAAATTTAAAGGAAAAGGCAAGATACACAAAACCTCAGAACTTGACTTGTTCTTTGTCAAAAAGTTTAGTAAGTGACAGACACTGATCTTAAACTTGGGTCCCCACATGCCAAATCCAGTGCTTTTTTCCAATATATTCTAATAAAAACTAAAAGGCCAGGGTTTAAAGACTTTAACAGATGTGACTTTAATAACAAAAGAAAATAAGACCTGGTATTATTTTAATAAATGCAACAGTTATTATCACACTTTAACCCGGAACTAGTTCTCTAGAGAGTTTTTAAGAGTTGTTCGGCCACTAAAGTAAAATAATCTCAATGTTCTCTCAGTTTGTGGGAGGGAAAAAAGACAATGGATGGCAGTTTCGAAACATTTGCACCCAAATGTTCCGTAAAAGCTGATACCAATTACTGACTTTCTACAAACATTAGGAGACCGCAAAGTAAATGAAGGCAAACATATTAAAGGAAAGGATTTAAAACAGGTGATAATAATTGTGCTTAGTTTGAGAGACAGCTTTAGTCTGTGGATGAATGTATTTGTGATTTTATTTCTCTTCTCTCTTTCACAGACACACGATTTAGTTCTGTCTTCTACAAAAAAGAAGTTTTCATGTTTTGAAGGTTAAATTAAGCAGAGCAGTATCTCATTTTATTCTACAAAGACTGTGACTTTCAAGTGTTGCGCTACTTAAACTAATTTTAAATCAACAGCCAAAAAAATCAAATAACTAAAAAGTAATAAAATTGTACTTGCATTCTACCTATTTTTAAATCTATTAACAAAACCTTAAAGTATTATTCTTCCCATTTTATAGATGAAAAATTGAAGAGCAAAGTGATTAAGTATCATATTTTTCGGACTATAAGATGCACCCCCAAATTTGGGGACATGGCGGGGTGCATCTTATAGTACGAATGTAGCTTGCCTGGCTCAATGTGGGGGAGGTGGCAGTGGAATGGGGTCATCAGTTATTAAACATTTCACAACATTTTTTTTTTGCTTCAATTTTTTTTTTTTCCTATTTTCCTCCTCTAAAACTTAGGTGTGTCTCATGGTCCAGCGCATCTTATAGTCCTAAAAACACGGTAACTTGTCCGTCCTCACAAAGCCAGGAAGTGACGAGCCCGAGCCTGAAACTGGGTCTCCGGAGCCCAGGTCCTCACCTCCCTCCCTCCCCTCTAGCGCACTTCTGTGCCCCTCGCTCCCCCATTAGACAGTTTAGCTTTGTGGGTGGACGGTGATTTCATCTTATCAGTGTGCTTCGGATAAATGCCGCATTTCCTTTTATTATTACTAATGATCTGGTGCCACAACGGTCTTTTCATCCTGACAGCATTTTTTTCTGCTGGCATTTTGTGAACATTCTTTAATTAATTTTTGCCCGTCTTAACAGATAATTAACTACATTTAACACTCACGAAGACTTTTGTTATAATTATCCAGTAGCTGGCCTTCTCCCAGCACATTAGAATATTTGAAAATGGCACTTCAATGTTCCAAAGAATAACCTTGGTATGTTCACATCAGAAAACCCATTCCTATTTCTATACAAGTAACCATAACCTTTATTCTGAGATTTTTCATCCAGTCAATTTCATCACAGCACAAAAAAACTGTATCGACAATTTACCACTACTACTGAACTCCAATATTAATTACAGTATTACAGTCAGTGAAGGATATTTAAATTTCAGATTTCAACTGGCTATCAGAATCCACATAGGCATGTAAGTGAGATCATTCTTTCAAGATTTCTGCCACAAGTCTCAGATGGATGAGCGACAGCCAAACCTTCACAATATGAAGTGAGCATGTCTTGGACATGAAACTGAAGAGCAATAAAAAGAATAAACTTTCAATACTGGATGAAACAAAAAGAAAGTTAGAAATCTTTTCATTATTATCTTAAAAAGCCATCTTAACAGTTTATCTGAGAAGGCAAGAGTATAAATTAGTCTTTAAACAGAGGAGAACAGAAAGTAGAATTATGATAATCCATAATTTGGAAAATTGATATAGGGAAGGAAGTATTATTATTTTCCTTTATTAAAGCAGGAAAAATATTTTAAAAAATAAGTATATAGATTATAGATGCTATAGATGATAAGATATAATGATAAAAGGTTGGGGTACAATGACTTGAGGGGAAAATATAATTGAATTTTATTAAATTCAGTAACTGCAGTTCCTCTTCACATACTTTAATTTTATGTGGTCCAAATGCTTTAAATCCTTTATTTTCCTATTTCATTTTTGAGGATTAGTACCAAAGCTATTTATTTGATGCCACACAAAACGAAGGTAATATTTTGTCTTTAGTTCTGCCATGCTATAAACGATTAAATATAAGAAGAACATGAAAATCAATAATAAAATCAAATTCACATAGGACAGAAGAACAGGAAAATCACATTTCAAGGTATGAAATACTGTCTTTGTGTTGTTACACTTGTTTTGGCTTCTTGCACACACACTGTAGTACTCCAGCTTCCAGAAAAAAGTGCCAGCGCCATGAAATACGAATTTCATCAGCAGTTAGGACGACATATTTAAACAATTTTCATTCTATGGCGACCTTGGAAATCTGTGGATTTGGAAGCACAACTCATAATTCAGGAGGCGATGGAGGCACGACCTCTTTGTACGAGTCTCGGGCAACTGTGTCAATGCGGTGAGGAAACCGGGTCCCCAGCTGTCACACGGGGAAGGAGCAGACGTCGGTCCTTATTACAGAACCCTTTTTCCGTGAAGAAAATTGGCCAACAAAAGTGAGTAGAAGAAGGACTACGAAGATTTCTGGCCATGAAGACAGCAAAGAAAAGAACAAAATCCTCATAAACCCAAAACCTTCCCAGGAACTTGGAACACAACGGGGTCAATGTGCGGTTACTCCTGTGACCCCAACCTCCGGGCGCCGACCTCCGGGCGCCGACCTCCGGGCGCCGACCTCCGGGCCCCAACCTCCGGGCCCCAACCTCCGGGCCCCGACCTCTGGGCGCCGACCAGCACCAGCCCAGGACTGCGGAGGGCCAGGCCAGGCAGCAGGAAGAGAGCCTTCACGTAGGTAACGTGCTTGAATCATCCAGACACCATCCTGCCCCACCACCACCCCACCCCATGCCAAACAGCTTGGGGACTGCTGATATTCCATAGAGTTTCATTTAAACAACATAAAAAACTGGCCTTCAACATGTAAATGTGCAACAACTACAACAAGGGTATGAAGGTAAAGAGAAAAATTTACATGGAAACACTGATTCACTGATGAATTCTTTCAAACGCGTGCTGAGCTACTATGCACCAGGCCCCATGACAGGCTCTGGGTACGCTGAAATGGGCAAAATAAACAGTCTTTGTAGTCTATGACCTAACCTTGTCAGGCCCTCTCATTCCATTAGCACCCTGCTTCTTAAACCCAGTCTCCAGCCACTGACCATCAGTTTAACCACCACCGCACCTCTCAAATGCCACCTGCTACTCAAAAAAAACCCCACAAAACAAAGAACTGAAGAAAAACGATACAACAAACAGCTCAAAGATGACACAGTTGGTAAGATCTCTACAATTTTGAGTATTTGTCTTATTTTGGAAACTGGAATGAAGAGGAAGGGCTCAAGTACGAAGGTGTTCAGCTCAGAGTCACGAGATGCTACAAGCCTGTTAAGGGTAAGAACAGAAAGCTCCCGAGCAAACATCTTCAATCATAGGCAAAGGTTCTGTAGTAACAGGCTGGCTCCTTTCTTATAATGAACCTGGTTGTGATGGATGGGAAACAGGAAGCGCCGAAAATGGAAGGGAGGCAGGGTTGTACGGGAAAAGGATGTCTTTCCCTCCATGTAAGTAAGTGTTATTCATAAAGTCCATTTTCGAATTAAGCATCAGATGCTTACTCCCTTGCCCTCACAATGGCATTTCTGATCAGTGAAATGTCCTAAAACCATATGAGCCAGACCAGTCTCTGACAACGTCCCAGACTCTTAAAGGGCCACAACTCCTTAAAAATGGACTTTGGTACCAGCAACGACACAGCTGCGCGGTGAAGATTCAGGGAAAGGCAGCACTGGTATCGGAGACTAAACTGTAAACCTTCACCAACTTTTTTATTCCTTGCTCTGGAGATGTGAACAATTTCCATCATCCGTTACTCCTTCTTCAAAATCTTCCACTCTCGCTATCCTCCTCCACCTTTGTATTCATTGTTGCAGAGTGACCCTGCTGTCAGCGAATGCCTGGGGGTCTGAATTAGGCAGGAATACCTCTGAAGAGTTTACATCAACGTCTGTTCAGCAACAAAAGCTCGGCGATGAGTCCCAAAGCTGCTATGAGCAAGCTGTAGGGCCTGATACAACTCACTTGACCCTTCTAAGCTTTCATTCTACCATCTGTAAAACGAGGCAGCTCTCTTATTTCAGAAGTTTGTTTTCTGCATTTAATATAATATATGTAAAGCATTTACTGCCGAGCCCAATTGCTACCACTTGTCACTGTTCGTGTTCTGTTCCCGCTATTTCTAAGATGCCTGGTTACCGCGTCCCTCCTTCTCGGCTACCATGCTCATTTATGTTTAAGATATCTGAATTACACGCCAACCACAAAGCAGATTTCCCAGTAAGGCCCTTTAATTCTTAGCTGACTTACTAATGTTCGCGTTAGTAGTAAGCGGAGGCCAGAGCAATGCTTGGCATCCCCGCAAGCACTCAGAGTCGTTATCTCGAGACATGACTGTTACCTAGAAACACAATGCAAAATGGACACAGCGCTCAAAGCAAATTTCCAGGGGATGAAAGGGAACCTCCTAACGAATGGCTTCTCTCAAGTCTGAGCTGTTACAGCCGATACTACCTCCCTAAACACAGGTAATCTTTCAGAACTAAGAATGATGGACACACCGCAGCACAGATTTTCGCTCCGTTAAATTAAAATCCTTTTAGTAACGTGCTCCATGATCCATCTTCCGCAGTTTTGATTGAATTATTAAAAAAAACTGCTTCCATGCAAAAGTAGTGCTTTTGCCTTTGCGATTTACTAATGACTTTGCATGTGAAAATTACACCTTGTGCTGTGTTTCTACTTCCGATGAATAGTTTCAAGAGAATCAGCAGAGAAAACAGTAACGGGCCTAGTTAAGTACAGTTACTTATGAATTACCAGGGGAAACTAAAGAACAGAATGGTCTCAAAAGATAATGACGTTTAATGGCTATACTGAAGCCTCATGAAGGGAAATGAAGCTGCCAACTAAGTAACCTAAAGCAGTAATACAAGGGCCTCGAAGTCTTCCAGGTGCGTAACTCTGAGTCCCAACAGTCAGGCAAGTAAAATTCTATTCCTAGTGATGCTGTTTTTTTTTTTGTTTGTTTGTTTTTTTGCTACAAACCAGTTAAAAGTTTTACTGCTCACTTTTTAAATCTTTAGGAGAAAGATATTTACTGGAGTCACAGTGCAAATTACAGAGCTTTCAGAATTTGGCAGGTGAAAATACGAGTCAAGGACAGACGGAACAGCATGGAGGAAAAAGAGGTGGGAAAGAAAGAATAGCTAAGTCCTACACTACGAAGACTCAGTCTATGATGAAAAGCTGTTAATTTTCAACACAGGGGCAAAATAACTACCTCCAAACAGAATTACTAAGACTAAATTCACTTATATATTACATAGCTTAACCTTTTAGAACAAAAAAGATAATCATGAGATATTTTGAATATGCTGCAAGAATACTCCTAAGTTTATGAAAACTTCTAAAATTGATACATCTTAAAAAATAAAGTATATGTCAAACAGAATTATGGATTTTTACAGAGTTTTCTTTTCATATATAAAATTCTTTCAGGTATATTCCTCACTCATAATTTTGTCAACAGTTTATTTACCTTTTTCTATCTTCATGAAGCAAAGCTTATTCCTAGACCCTAAAGTCAGTATTACAAATATTCTTTAGGGACATACAATTCTTCTTCATATGCTTTCACAGAAATAACAAAATCAGAAGTGGAAGCTTCACGGGAAACATAATTATAGTTGCCCTGGGTAAAACCTTACACTAGAATAACTAAGAATTGTCATTATAGAAAGTAATATACTCAATTAGGAAAAAAATATAATTTCAAAACCAATAATGTATTCAGTTAGAGCAATTAAGATAAAATAATCTGTGTAGGATAATAATACATTTAGTTTTTGAAGTAAAAGTTTATAGCTTTTGGAAAATAAGTGAACAAGAAAGAAGCCTTATCACCAACCAAGGAACCCAATTTGTCAGCTAGGGAAAATTACAAATTAAAATTCCATTTTTCAAGCATTTCACTCCTGCGTCTTAACAGCAAACACAAAGCCAGACAATCTCTCTGATCATCCGCAATTGGCTCGAGTCCCACTCCCTCGTCCTCCAGACTGGTGACTAGTAACCCCAGGCTGGACCAGGAAATAACGCCAGACTCAGGGTTCACATGCAAGCACTCCACCGTACCCTTCCCGCAAACACGGCACCAAATGCTGAAAGCTGCCGTTTAACACAGGAATCCAGCCCATGGCAGCTCGGCGCATCACTGGTCTGAGCCCCTCCGCTGTGTCTGAAGTTGTCGACTGCAACAAACGCACTAATTCCGAAGGGCTCGCAAATACGAACGTTTCCCTGATCCAATGCACAGATAGTTATATATGGGCAAATAACAACTTTCTTAATAAAAATACCAATAAACTAATCATCTTGTGTCAAGAAGCATTTACTTTAAAACTGAATAGAAGACTATTCTTAGTTACTTCCTTGTGCTTTTTTCCACCTCGAATACGGAAGGCACGCCACAGGTCACAGTGTGCGGGGTGTTCCTATCTTACGTAAAACCACCACCTTCAGTTTGTTTTTAAAAAGACGTAATGTCTTCTAATTACAGACGCACTGACCTGAAAACCACCAGTATACGAAGTTCTTGTAATTTTTCTCACAACCATGTCCACCCACAACTGCTCTGTTCAACTTTGCTGAGAAAATCACAGTGACGGCTGAAAAATCACACGCTACATTTTAACAACAGTCCAAAGAAAAGAAAATGAATTCTTTCAAAGCTCAAAAGTAAGTGAAAATACAAACGTGCAGAACAACATATATACACAGTATAGTACCTTTCATGTAACACAGAGAAAGTAACAATACGTATTTCTCTCTACTCCTGTTTACATAAAGGAAGTGGGAGGGAACGTTAATAATTAATAAAAATGGTTACCTATGGGGTGGAGGTAGGAATAGGAATGAGGTATAGGCAGAAGCAAGGCTTTTTTGTGATCTTGATTTTGAAACAATATTCATACACTATTCATTCCAAAAATTTAATGTTAAAAAGAGGTTTCAAAAACCTTTTATTCGGTGATAGAAAATCCATAGTTCAGTATGATTTAGCTGTAATTTTCCCGGGGACAGAGAAGCACATGTACTTCAAGTATTCTATCTTCACAGTCCAGCACAGAAATGTGCAATAAATATCTGCTTAGTCAATTTGAACCTAAGTTTCTAAAGGATTCAGAAATAATATTCCACCACCTGGATACAATAGAAACTTTTACACACTGGGGGGCAAGGGGTGAAGGGGAAGACAAGAGGGGAAAAATATTAAATTTTTCACACTTCTTCGACTGCTGGGTACAATTACCAATAAAGAATAAAATGTTCTTAAGCCCAATCTTCCCCTGTACACACACTCGAAGCGTACTACGAGCTGACACAGGGAAAGCCACTGACACTCTTAATATTATTAAAACTTTCAGTGCCTTTTAAAGTGCTCTGCTAAAAGCAGCCATGTGGGCAATGTTTAGTTTTCTCAGTAACATAAATCCCAACGACTGCAACCGGAGTATGTCAGGTTCATCAGTTCTCACTATTTCTGAAAAGGTCTTCTCGGAATTCACGTCTATCCCTGAAGCTACCCTTCGATGCCTCCTTTTTTCTTATTCCGCAAATGTTACTGTGAAGCTGCATCAAATCTTAAAGTGAGAACTGCTGCTCTCAAAAAAAAATTTATGAAGCCATTAAATA
The DNA here is from genome assembly GCA_004027475.1 of Anoura caudifer. Classification (NCBI taxonomy): domain Eukaryota; kingdom Metazoa; phylum Chordata; class Mammalia; order Chiroptera; family Phyllostomidae; genus Anoura; species Anoura caudifer. The sequence continues at coordinate 36,184 of PVKU01005165.1, read as the reverse complement.
GTTACAAGGTTGAGAAGGGGTGAAAAACCCCAAGAATCCTTCTCAGGATACAATTAATAATGTCTTCAGTGAAAAGTTTAAAAGCTTCTTAATCCAGAACTTAGTATCACAACAGTGAATCTTGGGTTTGATGTTGTAGACGCCTGAAATAATTCATTGTCTCACAGGTATGCTGCAGAAACTTCTTTAAAAACGTAAGTATGGTTTATTTCATGAATTGACTAATTGTATGTAGCACAACGTCTACTTTTATGGAAATTAAGTAGTGTGAAAAGATAGTGATACTGTAAGAGAAAACCGCCAAGTTTAAGGCCACTCTCTCTTACAAGGTTTCCTCTTCCTTTTGGTATCAAGTTTGATCCTGTATCCACTGCCAAGTAATTGTGCTATGGAGGAAATAAAGGCAACTATTCAGGTAAAGCTTAACGCCACACCAATGTCGCTCAAATGGGTGGCTGGTGACACACTGTGGTACGTGCCTCACAGGGAACACTCTCAGCAACAGAAAGAACGAAGTGCTGACACACACAACAACTTGGATGAACTGACACGGAGAATTACACTGAGCGGAAAAACTCAGTCCCAAAAGGCTACATACTAGGATGCTTCACTTCCGTAACATCCCTGAAGTGACAAACTAAAAATGGAGCACGTGGGATCGTTCCATTATTTCTAATAACCACGTGTGCAACTCCAATTATCTCCACATTAAAACTCTAATGTTTTTTATTGATTAAGAAAAAGGAGAGGGGGGAGGGACAGAAAGAAACATCAATTTTTGTTCCACTTATTTATACGTTCATTGGTTGATTCTTGTTATGTGCCTAACTGGGGATCGAACCCCTAACCTTGGTGTATTGGACCAACATTCTAACCAACTGAGCCTCCCAGCCAAGGTCCAAACTTACAACTTTAATTAAAAAAAAAAACAAAACAACACACTAATATTATTTGGGTCACAGCAACCAAAAGCAGATTTAGGTGACATTCTCAGAAACCAGTCAATATACAAACCCTTTACCAAGTGAAAGAAAAAAGAATAGATAAAATGACAAAATAGCTACAGAAAAAGAAGTGCTAGAGAAAATAAAATAATAATATTATTGATGAATATCCAGGCATGCATAGGGACACATTAAATTTCACTCAGTGCTAATTCACGATGGAAAAAGCTTACCCGATGCTTTGCCTTTATTTTCTTTCTGTACTCTTCTTTGTCAAATTTGTCCTCTTCTTGAAGCCTTTCCTTGGCCTTGTCTAAGTTGATGCCACCGGTGTCATCCTCTTCTTCAGCATCCTTCAAGACGGACTTCTGCATTTGCGGCCACTGCTGAACCAACTGCAGACAGGGACAAGGTTCAGCATGGGGTGGGAGGCAGGGAACATCAACATAAAACCATTTCCCTCTGTATAATGACTTTGAAACAGTGCATGTAGATTTTCTGTCTTACTCGCTATATTTCTTAAACTTTCCGATGAACTTCATAATTAAAGTGAGCAAGCCCCAGAAAAGACTATTCAGTAAAAGTAATGTTACAATAACCCAGTGAGAACAAGAGTAAAGGAAAATTTCGTGAACTCATTTGGAGGAGAAGGCAGCTGCCTCAGCACCATTTCAAACAGCGCGCGTAAAATGCTCCATCCCAGCAGCCTGGCTCCCGATGGTGCGCACCGGGCCCCGGGCAGGCTGACCACGGTGCTCCCTCCCAGCCAGCTGCCACGTGCCAGCTGCCACGTGCCTGGGTACCGCCGATGCTTCTCTCGCTGCACTCTCCCGGTTTTCTCACTAGAATTTATTCCCTTGAAGGCAGTCATATGCCTTGTTCATGTATTCTCAGAGCCCAGCCCAGCACCTGGCGCACTTCTGGTGCTCCACATTGATCAACGGACCACGGATCAGCGGGTGTAACAAACAAAAACTGAACTGACTAAGCATAAAGAAGAAAATCAGCTGGGGGTTCCCAGGTCGGCTCAAATCCGCATGATCGTACACATGTGGCATATGAACACGTATGAGGTGGCCCAGAAGTCAGGGCACCGATCCGGGAGTTGCGTTAACATTAAGACCTGGCTTAATATCCTGACTTTTTCACCAGCTTCCTGCATTACCCTAAATAAATCTTTGGGCACCTGTGTCCTTCTTTGAAAAACATGGTTTGTTTGACTCAACAATCTTCCAGGCCTAACTCTGTAAAACTGGACAATTCAGACAAATTGACAATTTTCTTATTTTTACCTAATAAGTGGTCACCAGAAGCATTTAAGTCGCTGCCACTGGTTTTGAAAAATGGCCAATCAACTGGCAGCAAAGGGAAGTTGTAGGCGCCTGCATCCCAGGTGTGAACGCCTCCTCTCCCTCTTGTCACCACCAGTCATTCTGCAAGATGAGATTCCTGCCGGGTCCCCACTTTTGGCAGCCAATGGGGGTCGCCGATGTCCTGCAGGAGCAGGCCTAGCGGCGGTTGCTGCCACGGTCACTGCCAGCGAACGAAGCAGCAGAGGGAGGGGCCCGTTGCGGCAACGAGAATGCCATCCACTGCTCTGACCCTTCACCTCTTTCTCTGCCAGAGTGAAAAGAGGTCCAGCCCCTGTGGGCTGAACAAATAGCAGCATTTCTTTTGCAGACTTTGATCACAGTTTTCAGTGTGGCTCACCCCACGTGGGGCTCATAGCAGAGTTTTTATGTTTAACTACAAAAGCTTACATGGAAACATTTTACAGTTAAGGATTTACGGATGTGAACGTAGCCCCTTGGAGGGAACGAGCACCATCCGTGCAGCTGAACTTAGTATGGCAGCAAAGAACCCCACTTCACTCACTAACAGCACTAACCGTGTCTTACAGCCTCGTTTCCAGGAAGCGTCGGATGGGGTACATCTGCGTTTTAGGCTGGCCTTTCTCAGGTGCTGACCTCTCGTCAGCAATTTTGTAAAGATGCGCTGCTGACCAACTAGACAGGCTTCCTATGCACCTACCAACGACTTTGAACTGCACTTCATCTTGTCAGTTTTCATATGATTTTAGACACCATTTCACTCCGTGTTGATCATGCAAATCCGGGCTTCTGAAGCAAAGCCTCCTTTTCCAAAGAAACGCCCAAATCTTCAACTTCCAAACTGAAAGGGGACTATGTCACCGGGCGCGGACTGCGCGGGCGACGCTCCTGTTGCCGTCTATATGTATGTGACGTGATACAGCGCAGTGGGCATGAACAGCTGTTTACTGCAGTGCCGGACAACGGTTCGTCTACTCAACACCCTTTCCTGAGGGTTTTGTAAGTTAGACGGTGTGCTACGTGCTGAGGACGGAGCAGCGAGCGAAGCCGACAAATGCCATCTCTCCGTTTCCTCCACAATGGAAGACAGGGACAACGACCACATAACTACAGACTAAACCACGCAGTAAGTGCTATGGGGAGAAGGGAGGATAAGGAGCAAGACACATGTAAGTGCGGGGGGCTGTGTGCTGTGTCAGGGTGGCGGGAAAGCCTGTGGGCTGGCGAGGGTGAAACCAAGCAAGGGTGTTCACGGGACCCTACAATGGCTTCTTAACTTTCAGCCGTGACTCCTTAGTCAGTCACCGGCCTTTCTAGACGTCCTCTGTCTTTAGAAACAGAGACGCAGTAACACGTAACAGAGCGACCTTCCAGGAGCAATCGGAGCGGTTACCCTCCCCTACCCTGTGAGCACACGCTCATGTTAGGACCAGGGGATGACGACAGCAGGGGGCTTCCAACCCCCGGACGGCTGTGAATGCTGCCCAACGCCGAAGTGTAAATTTACTTAAAACCCGGTGAGGTACTTCTGGGATTACGAGTCACAATGTACTCAACGTGTGGCCCAGGACAACTCTTCTTCTTCCAGTGTTACGCAGAGACGCCAAAGGCTGGGCCCCCCTGGGTGAGTGGGAAGTAAGGCACCCAGGAGTCTGAGGTTGTGTGGGAGCAGAGAATTGCTTCCCACAGCAGGCCAGCAAGGAAGGAACAGGCCAGCACAGCATCTAAGACCGAGAAATTGCAGAGCAGACGCTCTTCAGAGCCCAGCAAACAGAGCTGCGGCAAGTAGCTGTGTTACTCCTCGGACATGCCCCCGAGAACATGCTGACGGTACCGCGACAAGCCAGTCTGATCTATAAAAGCAGAATTTAGGGAGTTCAGAGCCAACTCTGCTGTTACCACCCCGAGGTATCTCAGTTTAGTGTCAGGAAAACACTCCGGCCTGCAGGTAGGTGTGCAGCTGATGGACCGCCCGCCCGTGGTAACAATGGAAGGAGCTGCCTAGCACGCTTTAGAGAGACGTGGTTTCCTCATTCGTGAACAGTGACTGAGCAGGACAGCCAAACTCTTTACCATGCTTGGAACATACACTAAGTCCTCACCGAACACCCTTGACAGGTCCTGGGACATTAAGTGAACTGACCTATTGTGAAAGCAACCGCATCAAAGACCAGTTGATATAAACAAAAGCTAAGGTCCTAGGCCATCTCCTCAACATCACAATTTATTTGAGGACACTATCTGAGGACCAACTCTACCTCAGAAATAAAGCATTCAAGACTCTTACCTCTCCTTCATCAGTAAATGTTATTTTCTTATTCACTTTAAAATTTCTCTTCATTACTTTTTTCGCTTCTGCGACCTTGGTCACTTTTTTCTTGACTCTGGATTTAGACGATTCTTTCTTCTGTGTGAGAATAAAACAAAGAGATGATTAAGTAAATGGCTGCTTGATATTAACAACTGAACTCTGGCCACATACTTTCCAAAACCAAGTGCATTTACTGCTCATTGGCTAATGAGAAGCACCAGAAATAAAATTATTAGATTTCATAACTAATGACTCCTCCCGTGCTGAAGGGGTTTAAGTGTAAATAAGACAGATGAACGTTTGATATAACCTTTAAATTTTATTCTGTTACTAAAAGCATGCTATCCAGATAATGCTGAAGCACCAGAAGCCATATGATAATGTGATAAATGGACAAGTAAGATAAATAAAGCTATCTTCCAGCTAAAAAACAGCCCATTTTATAAATAGATCTAATTTCCAAGGGCAAACTTAAAGTTTTAGAAGAGAAATGTTTACTTGGAAAGCAAAATGACCGCAGTACACTGCCAGTGGACATTTTTCCTGACGTTACAGTGATTTTCTACACGAATGCGGGAAACACCCTATGATAACTAAGCTTGACCAAAGGTGAGAAGGCATGAGAGTGTTTAAACAGGGATACACTGACCAGCAAGCACCTCACACATGTCCTAAAACCGCTGGAGCAAGACGTCAAAACTATAAAGCCACTGCTCATCTATGCCACAAACTATGCCACATGGATGCCGAGTGAACTATCTACGACAGGAAGTTGCAGGTCACACGACACCCTGCCGTGATGACTGACTGGCGGAGAAATGACACCTTTGAGAAGAATGTGCATTATTTTCCTTAAATTAAACCCAGTAGTACCGGTGGTGGTAATTAGTGAACTGATCCATGGCAGCCTCCGTTAGACAAGGAGACAGAATAAGCAGAAGTTAAGGAGTGGTATGGGTAAGAAAATGGACTACCACTTAGGACCAAGTTACTCAACCTCCAGGCTTTAGATAAATCGAGGATAATAACAGTACCTATTACACGGGATTGTTGGGAGAGCTTACTAATAAATGTAAAACACAAAATACAAGTGTTTGAAACATCCCAAACATCACTATTATATATTGACCTCATGCTAGCTGAAGAAATTACACCAACTGCAGAGAGGCTTAATTTGCAAAATCCCAGACTTCGAGCTTCCCAGGAGATTTTTTTTTTTTTAACTCGGTACCATAGAGAACCACACAAGGCAAAGTGAGGAAAGAAGACACAGAATTATCAGAAGCTTTGAGATGAATATCAGCACAGCAGCTACATCATGGTAAGAAGTAGGCACCAAAAATACCCAATTAATTTAACAAATTAAATATCGTTAACAACGAATAAAAAATGCTTAAAATGTAACACCATAAAATTAAAAATAACACATTTACTAAAATTGGCTTCTGGTAAGTTATTATTATATTTCTAGACCATGGTAATAGCTATTATGAAAATTAGCTAGCACATCTACAAAAATATTATGACTGAAGCACGAGAAAATTCTGACGCTGACGGTTCTGTTTTGCTATGTGGGTATTACTAGCTCCACGTTCGTATTTCTGGTTCTCAGTACATGTAAAGTATGGCATCGGACAATTTAAGAGTCTTCTAGGATTTTCAATCTACCAGATGCTTACGAAAGGATTAATCTCCTCTGAAGTAACTAGTTTTTACTGCCTCAGGAAGGTATCAATGTGCTACACACGTACATCTGACAGGGCTCCTACAGAGATTAAGGCTGTTTGAGACTTCTTCTGGCCACGGACACCCCACCCTCCCCACCCGCCAGAGCCCGTGCCGGCAGGAACGCTGCCGTCTGACGGCCCACGGCCCCACGCTGGCGCACCCGTCCTCACCATCCCCTTCCCACCGCTGGGCCCCGAGAGACGCTGCGGTTACCCCCCTTCGGGAAACATCACCTCGTTTCCCGACCTGGCTTCCAACGGTGAGCGAGCGCACAGTGTGACGGTAAAACCCGACGTTAGAAGGAAACAGGGTGGCCGAGAGCCTGTGGGCTGAAGTAAGCTGCTGCCACGCGGCCCCCCACAAACACAACGAAGGCACGTCAACGAGACCCCCAGTCCCTTCCTCCCGGTCATCCCTCCTCCAACCCTCCCCCCACAGACGCTTATTATTAGAAGACCGCAACCCACGCGGCCACCAGGGTTGGCGACAATGTTGCTGGGACTCCTGCTGGACCTGCAGGGTTAGGTCAAGTCTCAAGAACCCTGACGTGGCTGACGGTCGGCCATCAGACCTCGTAGGAGGCCAGTGAAACGTGCACTGAGAGACTCGTTATGGTGTAAAGACGACAGTTACGCAGGAGGGATTTACAATCACTGAAACAAAAACACTGGCGCACAGGAGCAAACTTTCCGAGGGAGACAGTGAGGTTGCGTGTCCCGACAGGAGTTTGAGTTCCACGGATCTATGCATTTCCCAGAACTCATCAAATGTTCTACTAAGATGACTGTATTTCGTTGTTTGTAAATTTGTACCTCCAAAGAGTGCTGTGAGCAGATACTGAACTTTAGTCAATGCCAGACAAGCTGAATTATCACTATGTGGGAGAAAATACAGTGAGGTTGGTAACTTACTCCGAAATGCACTAAATACAAAGGGATGATGAACGAATGGCAGAACTGCATATAAAGGTAATATAATAAAAGGTTAATCGTAGACTATGAGTGATGGGTATTTTGGTACCCAAAAGCACAGTTTTTCAACTTTTCTCTATGTTTAAAATTGTTTGTAATGAAATACAAAAGCTCAGTCACAGGAACAAGAGAAAAAGTCACAAAGCAAAGATACCAAATAATATGATGACTTAAGAACAAGAAAACTGTCAGAGTAGAATCCAGATCAGTCAGAAAAAACAACGCTGAAGAGGAGAAGGCTGGAGTTACGGAGTCTATTGGAAGAGCTTTAGGGAAACCCACGAAACCACTGGAATTATGCAACAAAATTTGGGGCTATTTGCATCTCCGCACTTTTATGATTTGTCATGGTTTCTAAATTGGATCTCTTATTTTTTTTTAGAGGATTTCTTCCTCTTAAAAAAAGATTACATTTTCCTGTTTGTTTACGGGAAGCCACTGAAAGAAGGAGAAGAAATGGTAACATGGGTGAAAAGGTGCATTGTTACATTTTCACCCAGGTAACAATGGCTTTGCTCTCATACTCTGAAATTATTCTTCAACACACAAGACACATCATAGTACAAACCAGGGCCCCCCAACACTCATTGTGTGAAGAAGACAGGTGGCCCCCCAACCCTCATTGAACCTAATTCTATCAGTGAAAAAATAAAATACAAACCAGTGGAAAATATTATTTAATCACAAATGTAGTAATACTCAAAACATACACAGGAGGATGAATGAATCAATATAACAGCTGCTTGCCCTAGCTAAGGGGAGGAAGTCGAGGAAAACTTCCTTTTGAGGGAAAAATGTAGCAAACACCTAAACACTACTTTACGGGCACATCAGCGATGAAAAACGCCTCTGTATGTCCACCGACGGCACATCTCAGTGTGGCTCACAAGAGAGCCTTAGCTCAGCATCATTCTTTGGAATGTTAATTTCAGCAGGTAATACATGCTCATTCGTCCTACGAAGGATATTCCGTGAAACTGCTATTCACGTCCTCTTCAGCCACCTCCGTTCGCTTCCTGAGCAGCACTGTCACTGGGTTTTTCTGTACCTTCCAGAGACATCTTACCCATATTCAAGTTATGTACGAAGGACACCAAGCATTCATAAAAAAGCTATCCCTCAGTGAAGAGCCTTGCATATAAACCTTCACATATGTGTGCATTTATACATCTAATAAAAAGTTCTACACGTAAAACACTCAAAGAGTTATGTGTACTTAAATTTCAAAAACTATTTTCAAATACTCCTCCAGAGAAGTTGTACAAATTTACACTCACCAAAATTGGAGAGGAACTGGTTCTCCAGATCTATTTAAATATAATCTATATTATTAGGCTCTACGTTTGCCAGTCAACTAGGTGAAAAAATATCATCTCAGGGAAAAGCGTCTTTGTATTTATCTGTACAAAGACAGTTTTTCTTGTACATTTGTATATATTCTTTACCAGTATTTATTTTATGATCCCTGGCATTTTTTTCACATTTTCTTTATTAATTTGTGGGGTCTCTTTATTTGTTAAAGATGTGTTAGTATTTTCTCCCACATCATAATTTAAGCTTAGACTTTGCCACAGGGTGTAATATTTTGTTTTGCTTTTTTTTTTTTTTTTTCCAAGCATAATTTTCAACTGATATGTAATATACCTTTTACATAATGAAATTTTCTAGATTTGTGACATATCTTGAAATATTTTCTAACTAAAACACTTTTGAAAAATAAATTTAACTCCTTAAAATGCATATTTTACTTAAAAGTTTCAACACTGGCTCTTGGACAAGAGAGAGAAAGTACTCACTAGTAATTTTATATTTCTATTCATGAAGTCTCAAACAAATATAAAGTAAACCATTGTTAGGGAAGAGCTGTATTTTGACTACAGGACTTTATATTATTGCTACAAAAATGAAATCTGCAGCAACCAGAAAGTATTCTGAAAGATTTTCTGACAAGATGTAAAACATCAAAATGCAATTTCCATCTCTATTTGCACTTCTTCCATAACACGTATGCTAGACTTTAAAATAAAATACTAAATGGAAAATATCATAAAATGCAAAATCGATGAAACATCCAGTCATTCTCAAGGTCCTGTGATAGCTGCAGACAGTTCCCACAAATAACTTGGAAATAAAGAACAATAACCGTTGCAGAAACAGTAACGGTTTCTATCAGAAGGATCATGTTGGTTTACGTCGACTACAAAAAGATTCAAAATACGATCAATTAAGAAGACCTGCCTTACTACAAGCATTATTACTAGATGTCGTAGGGGAGGGGTGGTTATCACATTGCAAAAGAAAAAGGAAAAAAAAAAAAAGCTTAAGGAGTTGAAAGTTAGAATTAAAGGGATAGATACTCTAAAAAAAAATCAGATTTTTGTTTCCTGAAAGTAGCTCCCATATACATTATGAATAAGTTTATAATAGCACCTGTATCTAAAACTGAAGGAGACCATCAAAATAAGTAACTATCTACCCTGGTGGTAACTTTAGAGATTACCTATTATACTCTAAATCCTTATGTCAAAGATAAAGACACTTCCTAGCATTTATAAACACTGTTGCCTAAAAGTCCAAATGTACTTGGCTTTAGATATTTCCATTGCCTAAATAATCAAACCCTACTAGACCTTATTTCATTTCTTTAAAAAAAAAAGAAAGAAAGAAAAAGCAAAGCCTCCTGCTATCTAAGCATATTTTCCTTTCATCCTAAATGTGCTGAATAATGTAACATTGTACACATTCTAATTTTAAAGTATAAATTAAGGATGCACTACTTGACATTTTATTTTAAAATTATCTACAAAATCTTTGCTTAAGAAAAAACCCTCTGCCCTGGCTCCTGTGTCTCAGTGGACTGAGTGCCAACCTGCAAACCAAAAAGGTTGCTGGTTCGATTCCCAGTCAAGGCACATGTCTGGGTTGCAGGTCCCCAGTGGGGGACACTTGAGAGGCAACCACACATTGATGTTTCTCTCTCCCTCCCTTCCCTTTTCTAAAAATACATAAAATCAAAGAAGGAAGAGAGGGAGGGAGGGAGGGAGGGGAGGGGAGGGGACAGGAGGGAAGAGAAAGAAAAAAAGAAAGAAGAGAAAAGAAGAAAAGAAAAAAAGAAAAAAAGAAAAGGGAAAAGGGAAAAGGGAAGGGAAGGGAAGGGAAGGGAAGGGAAGGGAAGGGAAGGGAAGGGAAGGGAAGGGAAGGGACCTTCCGATGAATAGTGATGTTAAGCACCTTTCATGTACATGTTGGTCATTTGTATGTCTTCTTTGAGGGGAAAAAAAATGTCTCTTCAGGTTAAGATCTTATGTGTCTGTTTTTAGAGAGAGAGGAAGGGAGGGAAAAAGAAACGTAGACGTGAGAGAAACATTAATCAGTTGCCTCAAACCCACAACCGAGGCATGTGCCTTGACGGAGTGGCATCGGCAACCTTTCACTTTGACACCCAACCAACTGGGCCCCACTGGTCAGGGCCTTTGGCCACTTTTTAATCGGATTAGTTATCTCTTTGCTTTTGAGTTGTAGCAGCTCCCTATTATGTCAGGTATTAATCCCTTATCAGACATATCATTGGAAAAGACTTTCTCCCATTCCATAGGTTGCCTGAAAAGGAGACAAGCTTAAAAGTTTCTTTCCTTCTGTGTTTCAGTTGAATGTAGTCACCTTGTTCACTGCGGCTTCTGCTGCCTGTGTTTCTGGTGTCATACCCAAAAGATCAGTGCCAAGGCCAATGCTGAGGAGCTTTTTCCCCTATGTTTTCTGCTAGGAGTTTTAATTAACGGAAATGAAATCAAAACGACAATGAGATGTCACTTCATGCCTGTAAAGACAGCTATTACCAAAAAGGCAGGAGGTAAACGTTAGCTCGGATTCGGAGAAAACAGAGCCCTTGTACACCGTTGTGGGGATGCAGACTGGTTCAGCCACAGTGAAAAACCGTATGGAGGCTTCTCAAAAAGTTAAAAACAGAAACTGCCATGTGATCCAGCAACCCCACTCTTGTGTGTATGTTCAGATGAAACAAACCCAAGGGCCACCTGCACTCCCACATTCCCTGCAGCACTACGCAAAGCAGCCAAGATACGGGAAGACCTGAGTATCAAAGAACCGAGAGAGGAAAATGTGGTGCATATATAAAGTGGAATGTTATTCAGCCACAAGAAAGAAGAAAATCCTGATATTTGCAACAACATGGATGAACCGGGAAGGCATTATGTCAAATGAAATGAATCAGACAGAAAAAACAAAGATTGTATACTATCTTTTGAAACTGAAAAGTAAAGGTCCTTTTCACAGATATAGAACAGTGGCTGCCAGGGGCTGGGAAGAAGAAATAAAAGGATGTAAATGACAGGGTGCAAACTGTCAGCTGTAAGATGAGTAAGTTGTGAAATTGTAATGCACAGCATGGTGAGTACAGTTAACAATACGGTATTAGACCCACAAAACTTGCTGAGAGTACATCTTACGCATTCTTATCACGAAGAAAATAAAAGAGTTGACCATGAGCAGACAGATGTGCCGATTATCTTGACCTTGGCACGGCAATCCTTTCCCACTGTATACGTACACAAAACATCACATTGTGTATGTTAAATACATGTCAATTATTCCTCCATAAAGCTGGAAAAAAGAAAAGAAACATCACCACAAAGTAGAAAAAGTTTGTTTGTAAATTCTTTGCAAAAACTTTGGTCACAATATTAAGAGCCACCTAAAAGGGTAGAGAATTTTACTTTTGCAAGAGAAGAAGAGGTCTGGTACTGGCTGCACAACAATGTGAATGTACGTAATGCTACTCAACTCAAAGTGTTAAAGTGGCACGGAGAGCCCGGAGGGGGCCCCGTGACCGGGGGTGGCCCTGCCACCCGAGGTGACCCTGGGACTGAGACCGGGGGCAGCCAAGTGACCAGGTGCAGCTCTGCGAAACGGGGGTGGCCAAGCAACCAGGGGAGGCTCTGCAACTGGGGGAGGCCCTGAGACCAGGGGCAGGCCTGCGACCAGAGCTGGCCCTACAGCTGACGGAGTCCACTGCCACCGGGGGTGGCCCTGCGACTGGGACTGGAGGTGGCTCTGCAACCGGCGGCCCTGCGACCAGACCAGAAAACAGGGCTTTGTGGAAGACCCAGAGCACACACCTGTGATCGTAGGTGAGGAAAAAAAAAACAAAAAAAAACAAAACTTGGAACTGTGAAAAAACAAGAGTTGGACCCAAAAAGGGGCATCCCAACAGCTGAGACAATGGAAGTTGTGAACACCAGGATACCCGAAGGAGACTGCACCACTGAATCTCACAGGTATTCTACCACAGAAGCTCACACCATAAGCCCAGGGAGCCAGAACATATCAATTTAAGAAGCTGAGGCTGAAAAGAAAAGTCTCACAAACAATGGGAACACAAAGAAACAATCCCCAAATGAAAGGAAAGGAGGAAGCCCCAGAAAGAATGCTAAATGAAATGGAGGCAACTCAACTATCAGATATTGAGTTCAAAACAATGGTTGTCAGGAAGCTCCATGAGCTCTCAATGAGCTGCCAGAAACTACAGGGAAGCTATGATGAACTCACTGAAAACTATATCAACATGAAAAAGGAAATAGAAACTATCAACAAGGGCCAAGAAGAAAGAACACAATTTCTGAACTGAAGAACACAGTGGAAGGAATGAAAAGCAGAATCAATGAAGCAGAAGATCACATCAGCAAGTTGCAGGACAAAGAAGAAAAAAACAAAAACACACAGCAAGAGCAAGAAAAGGAAAAGAGACTCAGAAAGAATGAAGATGGATGAAGAGAAATGCAAGACAATATGAAACGTAATACTATCCGTATAACAGGGATACCAGAAGGAAAAGAAGAAGAGCAAGGGATAGAAAGCCTATTTGAAAGAGTAATGATGGAAAACTTCCCTAATTTGATGAGAGGAAAAGTCACACAAATCCAGGAAACATAGAGAGTCCCAATCAAGAGGAACCCAAAGAGACCCACTTCAAGACACATCATAATTAAAATGGCAAAATTCCAAGAAAAACAGAGAATCTTAAAGGCAGCAAGGGAGAAAAAGGAAGTAACATAGAAGGCAGCCCTGATAAGGTTAGCAGCTGACTTCTCAATGGAAACGCTCCAAGCCAGAAGAGAAAGGTAAGAAATATTCCAGGTAATGAGAACCAAAGGCCTGCAACCAAGACTACTTTACCCAGCAAGGCTTTCAATCAAGATAGAAGGCCAAATAAGGAGCTTCCCAGACAAAAGAAGTCTAAAAAAATACACCTCTACCAAACCAGCTCTGCAAGAGATGCTAAAGGGACTGTTTCAAGGAAAGGAAGGAAAAGAGAAAGAGACAGACAGACAGACAGAGACAGACACGAACATAGGTACGAAAATGGCAATGAATCAGTACCTATCAATAATGACCTTAAATGTAAATGCATTAAATACTCCAATCTAAAGACATAGAATAGCTAAATGGATAAGAAATCATGACCCACACATACGCTGGTGCCCATCTCAGGACAAAAGACATACACAGACTCAAAGTGAAGGGCTGGAAACAAATTTTCCAAGCAAATGGACAGGAAGAAAAAAAAAGCTGGTGTAGCAATACTCATATCAGACAAAATAGACTTCAAAAGAAGGGCCATAAAGAGAGACCCAGAAGGTCACTTCATAATACTCAAGGGAAGAATCCAGCAAGAAGACATAAACATTGTAAATATATATGCACCCAACATAGGAGCACCCAAATACATCAAGAAAATCCTAGAGGATTTCAAGAAAGATATTGACAGCAACACAATTATAGTAGGGATTTTAACACCCCACTGTCAAAAATGGACAGATCCTCCAAACAAAATATCAACAAAGATATTGTGGCATTGAACAACACTGGATGAAATGGGCTTAACTGATATATATAGAGCCCTTCATCCCAAAGAAACTAAATACACATTCTTTTCAAATGCACATGGAACATTCTCAAAGACAGACCACATGATAGGACACAAAACAAGCCTCAACAAATTCAAGAAAATTGAAATCATACCAAGCATTTTCTCCGACCACAAGGGACTGAAACTAGAAACCAACCCCAAGGGGAAAAACCCAAAACACTCAAAATCATGGAGATTGAATAGCATGCTATTAAACAGTGAATGGGTCAAGAATGAAATTAGGGAAGAAATCAAAAAGTTTCTGGAAACAAACGAAAATGAACTCACAACAACCCAAAACTTATGGGACACAGCAAAGGCAGTCCTCAGAGGGAAGTTCATAGCAATACAGGCCTACCTAAAAAAGATAGAAACATCTCAAACAAACAACTTAACTCTACGCCTACAAGAACTGGAGGAACAACAACAAAGACAGCCCAGAGCAAGTAGAAGGAAGGAAATAACCAAGATCAGAGCAGAATTAAATGACATAGACACTAAAAGCACAATTCTAAGGATCAATGAATCCAGGAGCTGGTTCTTTGAAACAAAATTGACAAGCCTTTAAGCAGGCTCATCAAGAAAAAAAGAGAGAAGACCCAAATAAACACAATCAGAAATGAAAGAGGAGAGATTACAACTGACACCACAGAAATACAAAGGATTGTAAGAAATTACTATGAAGAACTATATGCCAAGAAATGTAAAAACCTAGATGAAATGGACAAGTTTCTAGAAAATATATAATCTTCCAAAACTCAATGAAGAAGAAGCAGAAAGCCTGAACAGACCAATAACAGCAGAGGAAATTGAAGCAGTAATCAAAAAACTCCCAACACACAAAAGCCCTGGACCACATGGTCTCACAGGAGAATTCTACAAAGCATTTAAGGAAGAGCTAACCCCTATTCTTCACAGACTACTCCAAAAAATCCAAAATGATGGAAGACTCCCAAACTCTTTTTATGAAGCCAGCATCATCCTAATTCCAAAACCAGATAAAGACACAACAAAGAAAGAAAACTTCAGGCCAGTAACACTGATGAACTTAGAAGCTAAAATGCTCAACAAAATATTGGAAAACTGCATCCAACAATACATTAAAAAGATCATACACCATTACCAAGTGGGATTCATCCCTGAGATGCAAGGATGGCTCAATATTTGCAAATCAGTAAATATATCATATAAACAAAAGCAAAGACAAAAATCACATGATCACATCTATAGATGCAGAAAAAGCATTTGATAAAGTACACCACACATTTATAATAAAAACACTCAGCAAAGTGGGGATAGAGGGATCATTCCTGAACATAATCAAGGCCGTCTATGAGAGACCTACAGCCAACATCATACTCAACTGTCAAAAACTAAAATCTTTTCCACTAAGATCAGGAACAAGACAAGGTTGTCCACTTTCACCACTTCTATTCAACATAGTATTGGAAGTATTGGCCACAGCGATTACACAAGAAAAGGAAATAAAAGGCATCCAAATTGGAAAGGAGGAAACAAAACTATCATTGTTTGCAGATGACATGATAGTGTACATAGAAAATCCTATAGACTCGGCCAAAAAGCTGCTCGACCTAATAAATGAATTTGGCCAAACAGCAGGATACAAAGTCAATATCCAGAAATCAAAGGCATTTTTGTATACCAACAATGAAACAGCAGAAACAGAAATCAAGAAAAACATCCCATTCATTATAGCAAAAAGAAAAATAAAATACCTAGGAATAAACTAACCAAGGAAGTAAAAGACCTGTATGCAGAAAACTACACAACAGTGAAGAAAGAAATCAAGAAAGACACAAATAGAATCATATACCAGGTTCATGGATTGGAAGAATCAACATCATCAAAATGTCCATACTACCCAAAGCAATTTACAGATTCAATGCAATACCTATTAAAGTACCAATGGCATATTTCACAGATAGAACAAACACTTCAAAAATTTATATGGAACCATAACAACCCCAAATAGCTGCAGCAATTTTGAGAAAGAAGAGCCAAGTAGGAGGATCACAGTACCTGTCACCAAACTGTATTACAAGGCCACTGTAATCAAAACAGCCTGGTACTGGCATAAAAACAGGCACATGGACCAGTGGAACAGAACAGAGAGCCCAGAAATAAACCCAAGTCTCTAAGGTCAATTAATATTCGGCAAAGAGGGCAGCAACATAAAATGGAGTAAAAATAGCCTCTTCAATAAGTGGTGTTGGGGGAACTGGACAGCTATGTGCAAAAAAATGAAACTCAAGCACCAACTTACACCATACACAAAAATAAATTCAAGGTGGATAAAAGATTTAAATATAAGCCGTGACACCATTACAGTCCTAGAGGAGAACATAGGCAGGAAAATCTCAGATATTTCACACAGCAACATTTTTACTGACATGTCCCTTAAAGCAAGGGACATAAAGGAAAGAATAAACAAATGGGATCTCATCAAAATAAAAAGCTTCTGCATGGCTAAAGAAAACAGTATTAAAATAAAAAGAGAACCGACTGTGTGGGAAAACATAGTTGCCAATGATACCTCAGACAAGGGTTTAATCTCCAAAATATATAAAGAACTTACAGGACTCCACTCTAAGAAGATAAGCAACCCAATTAAAAATTGGGCAAAGGACTTGAACAGACACTTCTTCAAGGAGGACATACAGAGGATCCAGAGACACAGGAAAAGATGCTCAGCATCACTAGCTATCAGAGAGACGCAAATTAAAACCACAATGAGATACCACTTCACACCAGTCAGAATGGCCATCATAAACAAAGCAACAAACAAGTGTTGGAGAGGTTGTGGAGAAAAGGGGACCCTAGTGCACTGTTGGTGGGATTGCAGACTGGTACAACCACTATGGAAAGCAGTATGGAATTTTCTAAGAAAACTAAAAATGTATCTACCTTTTGACCCAGCAATTCCACTGCCAGGATTATATCCTAAGAACCCTGAGACACCAATCCAAAAGAACCTATGCACCCAATGTTCATAGCAGCACAATTTACAATAGCCAAGTGTTGGAAGTAACCTAGGTGCCCATCAGTAAATGAGTGGATCAAGAAACTATGGTACGTTTACACAATGGAATTCTATGCAGCAGAAAGAAAGTAAGGAGCTCCTACACTTTGCGACAGCATGGATGGAACTGGAGAGCGTTATGCTAAGTAAAATAAGCCAGGCAGTGAGGGACAGATACCATATGATCTCACCTTTAACAGGAACCTAACCAACAAAACAAACAAACAAGCAAAATATAACCAAAGACCTTGAAATTGAGAACAGACTGACAGTCACCAGAGGGGAGAGGGGAGGGAAGATCAGGGGAAAAGGTGAAGGGTTTGCAGGAACAAGTATAAAGGACACATGGACAAAAACTAGGGGGGTGGAAATGGGAGGGAGGTGGGGAGGGCTGGGGTGGAGGGTTGGGTTGGGAGTAAAAGACAGAAAACTGTACAAGAACAAAAATTAAAATAAATTAAAAAAATAAAAAAAAATTTAAAAATAAATAAATAAAGATACCATTTCACGTTACAAAATATCAACTGCTCCTGTTCCAGTGGTAATTTTGCATCAGGGGTATTTGTCGACATTTGGAGACATTTTTGGTTGTCACAGGGAGGGGCATGTAGCAGACAGTGGCCAGGGACTTTGTTAAACATACAGAGCAAGCTTCGCACCTTGCAATACAAAACCACCCACTCAAAATGTCAACAGTGCTGAGGTTGAGAATGCTATTAAAAAAAATGTTCACGTGGTAAATTCTGTTATGTGTGATTTTACCACTATTGAAAAAGTTAAGAGCTACCTAGAATATAACGGCCTCAGTTTAAAATGTTACTACGGAAACAAAGTTTGTCTCTTCAAAATTCCTACACAAATGTAAACTGAAAACAAAGTAGGAGTCCTCACATCACAAACAAAGCAGCTGAAGCACGGGGAGCAGGTGGGCAGCATGAGGGAAGGGCACAGCAGACCCTCGAATACAGATAAACTAAAGTGATGTGATGTAAAGTGCTTATCAGCTGCAACTTACAGAAATAATCTTACAGTGATCTAATAAATCCCACAGGGTTTCCTTACATGTCCACATTTACCAATTGTCTAAAGTTTAAGAAAAGGCAAGCGATAATAAATTTTGGTAATATGCCTAAGTTTGGCCATATTCATAAAACCTAGAATAAAAAAATTCAAGAGAATGATGAAAGCCAGTGAGGCGCCTACCACATGTCAGCTACCATTATCTCTGGAGCTGACTGGTATTACTAGCCTGTAAAATGGACTTTGCCCACACTCCTGTTCCCATTACAGTAAGCCCTGGTAATCACCCTTAATCTTGATTTGTTTTTCCTAACGAATTGTAATCTCAATGAAGGTTAAGAGCATCTGTATTCCATTTGCTTCCCCAGGGCATCACAGAACGGTTGCCATACAAGAAGCATTCGATAAGTATTTCTTGATAGAAGAATCAGTGAATAAATTCTCACTTGAATAACGCATCATTTCATTTGCTGTTCATGACAACTGTGAGTCAAACCTTGTCCCTGATCATTTAAGTTAGGAAACTGAAGCTTACAAAAATCCAGCAATTTGTCAAAGGCTGCATAATTTTAAGCAAAGTCCATTTGACTTTGTTGTCCACCTACTTCAATACTTAAATTCCTGATTCTTTTTAAAATCATCTCACAAGTACATTAATGGGAACACAGACAACTGAGTATTACTTCTTTCTTTCCCCACCCCCACCAAAAACTGCATAGATCTGTGATGACTTCAGCTTTGCCCGGACGTCTTTCCAGGTAACGGAGGGTTGTAAGGCACCACCAATCCACCCAATGTGTTCCGATTGCTAGAGTCCTCCATCAGGATTCCTACTGCCTGATTCCACAGGCGTAACTTGGAACGCTTTCCAGAAGCTGTTTTTTAATTTAATAAACTCTTCCTGACCGTATGTACCTGCTACGTTAACTACCTGAATGTGTTCAGAAAAATAACTTTCAGATCTCCAATACAGTTTTTATTTCCCTGAATTCCTTCTCTCATTTTTCAGATGAGTTCCCTTATCAAATTCTCATTCAAATGCCTATTTTTCCAGCACATTTGTCTTCTTTTCATAATTAACATAAAATTTCCCTTTATGTTAAAAATTTCCCTTTAAAAAGCCTGTCTATAGCATTTCAGTCTAACTCGAAATCTTTGATTGCCCCCCAAATAGTCTAGATAAGATTTCAGTGTCTTCTTCACTCAAGCCGTATTTTACACTTTGCTTATTTCCTGACTTTTCACCTCATTCCCGATTTTTTCATGGCCATGCCTTTGTCTTTAATTATCTTAAATGGTTTCTGCTACCTTCTAAAGCACTTACACCGCTGGGACACATAAAGGATAATTTCATATTCCTCATTTCCTACCTTAGGAAATTTTCTTGAATTCACTGAAAATGTCTAGGTTGTTTACTGTTCTGTTTGGCTAGCCAGAAAATATGTAGTATTTGCTCCACCACCATGCCCTTCAAAAGAAAAGTAAAGTAAAAGCCAGATGTTTCCTGTTTTTTAACAAAATGATGGAACCAATCGTATTTTGCCTTAGAAGTCTAATTTCTAATCTGCCATTTTTAATAAATATTTCCATATTAGGAAGCAGGCAGCTGGAAGCAGTTTAGAGAAATGCAGCTTGATACATACTTCTTTGCCTCTCCAGACTTCAAAAACTCACAATATGGATTTATTTCTAACTTGTGTCCAAACTGACTACCAGATTTATTTGACACCCATTTCTGTTGTCTCTTAAAACTTTTCTAGAATTCTTCTAGCCCTGGTTGGTGTGTCTCAGCTGGTCAGAGAGTTGGCCTATGAACAGAAAGACTGTGGGTTCGAGTCCCACTCAGGGCCCATACCTAGGTTGCAGGTTCCGTCCCTGGTTGGGGCATATACGAGAAGCAACTGGTCAATGTTTCTCACATCGACGTTTCTCTCCCTTTCCCATTTCATCTCTCTAAAAATCAATCAGCATGTTCTCAAGTGAGGATAGATTAAAAAAAAAAAGTATTTTTCCATGACTTAGAAATATTAAAAGCTACATATTAAACAAAACAACAGTATAAAAGGAAAACTAACTGTGTCACACGGCCATTGAGCTAGTAGGATTAAGGGAGACTGACCACATAAGTGAGGCACTATGGTTGTAATGAACAAAGTTACAATCCCTGGGCAGCATCTCTGAGACTACGGTAAGCAATGTGACGCTGACCTGTGTCCTTAAGGGAGCATCTGAGCTATCTACACCCCCACCTGCCTTCCAAGTGACACCGGAGACTCAGCAGCAATGTATCAGGAGTTAATTTAATCAGAATTGGTCTGACCAAAATGAGGGATCATCAAAGTAACATCAATAACATGCGCCTATAGGCTTAACTGAGACTTCCACAGATGTCTCCAACACCTAAGAGAGTAACAAATTCTTTATTTGGCACTCTGGTCATTGTGATCTAAAGCAGAGTTTCTGAAAATCCACTCATCATGAGTTCTAATAAGGAAATCCAACATAATACTAGTTATTCAGTCAACCAATGTAAAAAATTATATGCAAACACACACATGAATGAACAAGGATCTGTACTCCAAATTATAAAAGTAGCATCTCTATATGATTTAAAGCCTTCACAGGGAATTACAGTCCTAGAACTAAGAAATACACTAACCTCAAACTAGACTTGGTACCTGTCAGTTAAGGCATTTTTGACGCTCAATTTTAAGACATTTAAGAGATATTTATGCCGACCTCACACACCCCTCAAGACAGGGTAATCACCGCTGCAGGTTATCCATGGTCCCAGCACCTGACACTCTGACTGTGACATTACTGTATCGCAGGATACGCACGACAAGTGTCTTAACTGAGAGAGAAATGACAGGCATCGCCACCACGCCCCGTCCCCTCGATGTTCACAACCATGTGTCGTTAGGGTTCCAAGCTCTGCCGTCTACGGCACGAGAAAGTCAGCACGGCAGGCAGCACCGGGTGAAAGGTCACTGGCCAGCCTACACGCACCACGTTTCCACAAAACATGCTGGGATAACGTTTAATCATGTGAAAGTGGACACTCTTAAAAACACACCATTTACCAAACAGTGGTTTGCGAAACCATATAAGGCGATTAAAATATTGCATCATTAAGTACGGAACACAGAAGGATAAAAAGCCCTGCAAGATCACCTACAGAAGTAACATTTCACGCACATGCACATGCAGAGGTTAAGAGAATTTCAAGGTCACACCAGAGTTAGAAACAGAACTCTAAATCCCCCCCCCCAAAAAAAAAACCTGCCTGTGTTCTCCTTCACACCACGCAAAACAACAGTATCTTCTGATACAACAGTACCGGAAACATCTCAGAGCCTACACTTTTTCCTTTGAGAATCACAGTTTTTCTGAGCCACACTAAGAGGCTCCATAACATGGAAATCAAGAGCTGGTCAACAGCAAATATTTTTAAAATGAAAAGAATCTCTCAGGGAATTCTTTTTTTTTTTTTTTTTTTAATTTACTGATTTCGGGAAGGAGAGAAGAAGGGAGGGATATCAATTTGTTGTTCACTTACTTATATATTCATTTGTTGATTCTTGCATGGGCCCTGACCAGGGACTGAGCTTTGGGATATGACAATGCTCTAAGGAAGGCCCTCCAGGGCCTTCAAAACTTCTTTTAAAAGGGTTCTTTATTCACAGAAGGATCATATGGCTATGACTCAATCTTACCTCCAATTTTATTTCTGAAAAGCAGAACACACAGAAAAACGTATTCTGTCCTTCAATGTTCTACTACAGATGGATTCACCCGGCAAATGAAAGGTCATTAAATGTTTCTCTGAGTTTACAGAACGGTAATCAGGGACGCCATCTGCCAGACCCCATGCTAGATGTTTAATATTTGATTCACTCTTCAGAATCTCCCTTTTGAGGTACTTGCCTGAGCTGTATGGTGATGAAAACTGACAATAGAACAAGCTGAACAATTATGCAGTTAAAAGGGACAGAGACAGCCTCTAAACACAGGCTCATCAAACTTCAAAATCTATATTCTCAAATTTAAAAGTGTGTGCTCTTCGCGGGACTCCACTCTGTCACTGATTAAAACAAACAAACAAACAAACAAAACCTCCAGAAGAACTGTTTGTGGGAAGGTTTAGTCTACTCCTCAAATGCTGGAGCCTGTAAGCTCCCTCAGATAGAAACGTAGAGTTTCCACTTGAACAAATCCTTTGAGAGAGAATTCACTAAATAAAGAAAACACACACTGCATGACAACACCTACTGTTGTTATCTTTCCTGTATTTTTTTTAAAGAATATACCACATCAACAGAAACAATGAGGAAAACTACTCTTCTCACTAAAAAATTCATGCAGTGTCCAAACCAACTAAGCAAGTCACATTGGTCAAAATCTCAATCTAAATGCCTTTTTTTTTTTTTTTAAGGTTCCAGGCTCACCGTTGAGAGGTCTGTGTTGGCGCTGAAAACAAAGACACATTGTATTTTCTCATGCCACTCTAGGAAACAGTAATTACGGAGAGAGGAGAAATGAAGTCAGGAGGCTGGAAAGGTGGTAGGAGTCCCCTGACAAGCTGCAGGGAAAACCACAGGGCGAAAACGACAGGACGCACAGGGCAGGGCAGCCAGGGGAAAGGACAGCCAGGTGGAGTTAAGTCGGCTGCAGTAACAAAAGGAGACAGTTCGAAAACCAAATCACAAGAAAGGAACTAGTTACTCGGTAAAAACACTATGAAAACGAACCCCTCTCACCATTCGTGATGTGTTGCAAAAACACTGCATCATACTGTTAAGTCATCTTGCCCCCAACAGACACCCAACCAAACAACTAACGCTAAATCAGAAAACAAAATAGTTAAACTCGAAACAGGAAACTAAGAATTTCTTAACCAGCTACTGACAGGGCACATAATAATTATCTTCTGTCTCCCAAATACTCCCTTCCTTAACACCAAAAAAGTGCCTGAGATAAAAGACTAGAAGTAATAAATTCAAAAGAAAAGAATATCTTCAAACATAAAATGAATCTTTGGAACTCAGTGTGGTCATTTCCACATGTTATCCCTGACAAACATTATCTACATCATATTCTAGGCTGTTTCAAAAAAATTTGAATTATAAACCACATAATAATTTAAAGGATTTGGATGAATCATTAATAAATGAAAGCAATAAACAACAATAATCTAACAAAAGATCTACCTCAAACTAATTTTACACACATTCAATTCCAATCTAATCAACTAAACAGGTTGAACTAATGGGAATTTTCTCTATTAAAATGCACTTAATTCTCCATTATGTATGTTAAGATTTCGGGAGTTTTGATACTATGAAACTCACTAATCATTTGCCTCATTAATTCTGAATCCAAGAGATGCTGAATGTCAAAACTTCCTAATAGAAACCACAAACTATCATGGAGTAACTTGATAAAATAATACTGAAGGCACAGTATCTGGCTAATTTTCCACGTACTTTGGAATAAGACACCCTTTTAAGAATAACTGTGCAAGCTAATTTCACTGCTCTTTCAGAAAAGAGATGGACCTTGACGATCGTGTTAAAGCAAAGCTCTACGTCACTCGGAAGAGCACGCAGGCGCGCAGGGTGGGGGATGCAGAGAGAGGGAGGAAACCCAGACGAGCGGAGTGTCTTCTCAGTCAGTTTGCAGAGAATCATTCTCCCCGAACGTTATCCTGGCATCACCTCGCCAGTTCACTTTAAAAATAGGTATTAGCCACTGCCATATAAAATTTATTGTGTTACGTCTTGTGGGACAGTTGTTGACTTGCAGGAAAAAGCTGTACTTCTCTGGAACAGGCTGTTTTCTCCTTATGGAAAAGGGCTCCTTCCATTTTAGCAGTTAAGAGCTCAGAGCCAAATTCCCGATCCACATTTAAGAACCAAAACCTTGCATAACCTGCATATTAAATTTCTCACCGGTCGTTTCTAGTTTATCTGTATTTTGCATGCCTGATATTTTCCATTTTATCACGTTTAGGAATATTTTTAAGCTACTTCAAATTCCCTGTGGGATTAGGAAAGATGAAGTACAATTAAAACAAATGATGGAAGCTCAGTCATTTATTCCACAAACACGGAATAGCTACGATACTCCCAGGCCTATCCTAGGTGCTGAGGATACTGTGAAGCTTGCGTTCCAGTAGAAACACACACACACACGCGCGCGTACACACACACACACGCGCGCGTGCACACACACAGAGACAATACTGTATGTGAAGGAGCTTTCAGTGTTCAGAACAAATAAAGGCAGAGTAAAGGGCTAGGGGGTGACTGAGCAGAATTAAGAAAACCTAGTGGGAGAAGGCCTGTCTACGGGGCCACTAAAGCTGAGGTCTAAATGACACGAAGAAGGCAATCATCAATGATCGGCATGAAACTTACTGTTAAACAGCGAGCACCCACAGCCCAGACACGGAAATGCGTTTGCTGTTTTCAAGAAAAGAATTCCAGAGTGACTGGGGTGAGCAATGTGGGGGGTGGAAGGCGAGGAAGTCGGAGACACAGGGAGATTCCGCATGATGCAAGGCCTTGCAGGACACAGCAAGGAACTTGATTTTACTCCCAATACGACAAAAATGGATACCAGTTTTGAGAAACATAACATGATTTGGTTTACTTTTTTGCCCTGCTGTATAAGAATTACTAGCATGACTAAAGTAAGGGAAAAAGAAAAAAGAAAACAGACTAAAACATTCACCCATTGGACTACAGGCAAGATGAGAGTTTGAATCAGAGTCGTAAGTGAAGAACATGGTAGAGTCCGGACACCTTCTGAAGGCACAGCGACAAGACTTGACAGGAGAGAGGGATACACGGTGACGGAGGAGACTTGCCTTGAGTGATGGTGACACAGTACAATGAGCAGGTGAGGTATTACAGAACTGTACACTGGAAACCTATCTAATTTTACTAAATAGGGTCACCCCAATCAATGCAATAAAAATCTAAGGATTAAAAAGAAGAGCAGAAGTGGGAGGTAGAGGAGAATTCAGTTACGGTAACTCCTAGGTTTTTGGACCGAGTGACTGAATGATTGGTGTTAACTACTCACGAGATATAACACAGTTAATAAAAGGAATGTAAGGTTAGCAAAAGGGGTTAGCACATTTACTTGGATTCGCCAACAAATCCAATGTCTCTTTTCGCCTAAGGAACGTATGTAGACGGAGACCAGTTTAAGAAAAGCTTCAGGACCGTCCCTCATGTAAAGATGGAGAAAGAGAGAGGAACCAGCGAAGAAAATCAACAGGGAGCAACCCCACGAGGCAGGAGTAAGCCTGGAAAGCACCGTGTGCCAGGAGCCAAGCGGACACATCCCAAAGAGGAGCCCTGAACCAGAAAGAAATGTTGCTGAGACTTTGACTAAGATGAGTCCTGAGAGTTGGTTCCTGAATTTGCCAAAACAGGGACTGTTGTTCACCTGAGCAAGAGAATTTTCGGTAGAGGTACAGGGACACAAATCTTACTAGAAAGGTGTAAGAGGACATATGAAGTCAGCCAGTAAAACACTAAGTACAGGTTACTCCTCCAAGGCGTTCTCTTCCTCACCCCCTGACTCCCGAATGGCAAAGGTCCAGGATTCAATTTTAGTGTCAGTGGGACAGAGTTCAGAGACATAAGGGGTTACTTTTTTAATATATTAGATGGAAACACCTAGTCACCAAATTTTGTTTCCTCAAAAAGGGTTATAAATAAAGACGTCTCATTACAACATTGTGCTTATCAGGGCAAAATCCGAAGGAAATAAGAGGCATTATAACCAGGATCACATGAGTAAAATGTGTTATATACCCATGTATACAATGGGACAAAATATAGCTATTAAGTTACGATATACATGTGTACTGATATGGGAACTTTTCTCAATATCAATTTTTTTTTAAGTTATAAATCAGGCCAGTGTGGCTCAGCTGGCTGGAGTGTCATCCCATAAACCAAAAGGTCGCAGGTTTGATTCCCGGTCGAGGCACATGCCTAGGTCATGGGTTCAGTCCTCAGCCAGGATGTGTACAAGAGGCCACTGATCGATATTTCTCTCTCACATCCGTGTTTTCTCCCTCTCTCTAAAATTAATAAGCATGTCCTCAGGTGAGGATTCTAAATAAGGTTGTAATCAGAACACAGTGCCATATCTGTCTGTAACGTTAACTGTACCGGGGGAGGAGGAATCATATACACTGAGGTGGGGGGGGGGGGGGGGGACAGAGGCACACAAACCGAAAGGGTAACGGTGGTTCTGTCAAAGTACATGACCGGATATGGCAGATTTTTTATTTCCTGTGTTATAAATTTCCTTGTTTCTCAGATTTTCAGCAGAATAGCTGAGTAGGAAAGATTACTAGTCATAATAAGGTTTATTTGCAGAGAAAAATGCCAAAATAATAAAGAACAAAACTACTTAGTGTCATTTAAGGTTTTTCCTGATTCCCCTTTTCCTCCTCATTGCTACAGGCTGGTGGAGGCTCATTCCTCTGCACTCCCAAGACCATATTATAGTGATCACTTTGTCTAAAAGCAGTGGCTCTAAACTCAGTGAGTGGTGACAAATGACACCAACTAATCAGTAAGGATTTGTTGGCTTCACTTATTCACATAACAAACTGGTTGCTATACTGCAAATTTCTTCCTAAGTATTAACTTGTAATTTACTACCAAAAAAATCATTTCTCTTTTAAATTGGTATTTTAATCTAATTCAAAAATGTGAGAGATTGCTGTACTCCAGAAAAGCTCTATTTTACGAATCAGAAAATCTGATACTGTATTAGTATTTTTACAAAGCCGTTTTACACTTTGAGTTCAGTATCATATGGTAATTTAAGATGCATGCAGAAAAAGCACAGACCACGATGTGATGACTTGTCGCCACCTTAAACTGCTGGAGAAGGGGGCTAAGAGTGAACTCCCTGTACTGGGGCTTATTAAGTTATAAGGATGTAAACTAACAGTCACATTTGATTTAGGATCCAAAAGTCAGCATTTCATAAGTTTCATCAGTAAAATCTGAACACATGATCTGTTTACCAATAGGGACTAATATTCAGAGGAAAGAAAAACCTACTTTCTGGATTAGCCCTCAAATAAAATTACAATGTTTATATAAAAAACAAAATTAAAAATCAGACAAAGCGTGTTTCATCTACAACACAAAGACAAAGCCACCACTGCTTCTTCTACGTCTAGCCCTCTAAGTAGCTTTGAGAAATACATCCCTTGTGGTGCGTATATCGTTCTATACTTCCTGAGGAAGCTTTCGGGCAGAGATAATTCATGCCAAGTGTCTGCCTGGAAGAAGATAATAAAGTAGATTTTATTAAACTTGGGTGAAATCATCTAGAGAACATAGATAAATTACAGCATTGAGGAACAGATCCCTAATTAACAAAGGAACTTCAAAAATAGAAATATATTAAAAAGTTATTTTAAAGACATTAAATTCTAAAATTCTAAAGACACTAGAATTTAATTAATTGGCCAAGCATGCTGTTGTTTCATTTTAAACTCAGTCTCTAAGCAAATAAAATTAAATTTTGGAATTTTAAACTGAAATGTAACAACTGACTTCTTTTGATCTCATCTGTATGCTGTGAAAATGAAAATCAGTTCCCTACCACTTGAGTTAACAAAAACAAAGGGAACAAAGTAACTGAGCCCAAAGAAATGTCATTATTTAAAAAGTCACTTGATTAATGGCCCCAACTGTACAGGCATGAAAGCACCCAAGCCCACTTTACACAAGGATATCGGGATCTTCTAAACGTACGGAGAAAGCTTGTGGGTCATTATCAAATAGCGCTCATTCATCTTTAAAATCTAGCTTATGCAAAAACAATGGGAAGCTTCCACCTCGTCCACTATGTTAAACTACCGCCCCCAATTGTGACAAGGGAAACGAACTTATCTAACGCGTAGTCACAGAACTTCCTCATGTCAAACCGAAAGATTTTGCCTCTGAAATCTAGTGGGGTAGGCAGAGCATGAAAAGAAAACCATATAAATGTTCTGTTATTTATGAAGTTGGTAGCTAGTTCGTTTTGTTTTAGCAAGTGTCATATTTTTTAAAAATCATCAAAATAAAAAATAACCTCCAGATACAATAAAGAAAATCCTGGGCTAAAAAGAAGCTGTCTATTTAGGGAAGGTTTATAACTTTTTATTGTTAATAAGCATAGATGGAGGTAAGAGACTCTAGAAGACCTATATACAAAGACTTTATACAATTGCCTTATTAGGTTACCCAGGCCACACCCAGCCAGCCAGCATTTGCATGAATGTGTTAAAGAGTGTAAATTTGCTACCGTTAAGTCTAACAAATTAACAAAAGATGAAAATTAACTCAAAAGACTTGCTTCATTAACAAGTCAGTATAATACAGAGATGAAGCACACAAGTTTTGGAACTACTTATTGCTATGATCAAATCCTAGCTCTGCCATTGACTAGCTCAAGATATTTTCACCTCCAGTCTTTAATTTCCTCATCTGTACCGTTACCAAAGATAAATATATTTTTTTAATTTTTAATATATTTTATTGATTATGCTATTACAGTTGTCCCATTTCTCCCCCATCATTCCCCTCCACCCTGCACACCCCCTCCCACCCACATTCCCCCCCCTTTAGTTCATGTCCATGTGTCATAAGTTCTTTAGCTTCTACATTTCCCACACTATTCTTGCCCTCCCCCTGTCTATTTTCTACCCACCGTCTATGCTACTTATTCTCTGTACCTTTTCCCCCTCTCTCCTCCTCCTACTCCCCTGTTGCTGACCCTCCATGGGATCTCCATTTCTGCGGTTCTGTTCCTGTTCTAGCTGTTTGCTTAGTTTGCTTTTGTTTTAGGGGTGGTTGTTAATGTCTGTGAGTTTGCTGTCTTTTAACTGTCCTATTTTTATCTTCTTTTTCTTAGATAAGTCCCTTTAACATTTCATATAATAAGGGCTTGGTGATGATGAACTCCTTGAACTTGACCTTATCTGAGGAGCACTTTATCTTCCCTTCCATTCTAAATGATAGCTTTGCTGGATAGAGCAATCTTGAATGTAGGTCCTTGTCTTTCATGACTTGGAATACTTCTTTCCAGCCCCTTCTTGCCTGCAAGGTCTCTTTTGAGAAATCAGCTGACAGTCTGATGGGAACTCCTTTGTAGGTGACTGTCCCCGTATCCCTTGCTGCTTCTAGAATTCTCTCCTTCATGTTAATCTTGGCTAATGTAATAATGATGTGCCTTAGTGTGTTCCTCCTTGGGTCCACCTTCTTTGGGACTCTCTGAGCTTCCTGGACTTCCTGGAAGTCTATTTCCTTTGCCAGATTGGGAAATTTCTCCTTTATTATTTGTTCAAATAAGTTTTCCACTTGTTGCTCTTCCTCTTCCCCTTCTGGTACCCCTATAATTCGGATGTTGGGACATTTAAAGATGTCCTGGAGGTTCCTAAGCCTCTCCTCATTTTTTTGAATCCTTGTTTCTTCCTTCTTTTCTGTTTGGTTGTTTCTTTCTTCCTTCTGGTCCACTCCATTGATTTGAGTCCCAGTTTTCCTCATATCACTATTGGTTCCCTGTGCGTTTTCCTTCATTTCACTTATTGTAGCCTTCATTTTTTCACCTAATTTGTGACCAAAATCAACCAATTCTGTGAGCATCCTGATCCCCATTGCTTTGAAGTGTGCATCTGATAGGTTGGCTATCTTTTGGTCACTTAGATGAATTGGCTCTGGGGCTTTGATTTGTTCTCCCGTTTGAGCCTTTTTGGGGGGTTTTTTTTGGGGGGGTCTGGTCGTGGCTGTTAGGTAGTGATGGGCAGAGCCTTAGGTGTTCCCCAGGGCGGGGCAGCCCAGTTGCTGGTTTGTGATGCTGTATGTGAGGGCAGGATCCGAGAGGGAACAATGGTGCTTGCTCTGCTCTCTCTCAGATTCCAGTCCCTTCCACCACCTCCCCTTCACCTGGATTATCTGTGCATGAATGTGGGACCACCTGGTCAGCCAGCCACCTTGCTTGGCCTCACTGTGGGCCGAGCACCACTGCCACCCTGTGCCCAGGGGTCCGCTAGCCACCACCTGCACGCCTGGGATCTGCCAGCCCCTGCTGCCTGCGCACCTGAGTGCGCCAATCTCCATGTTTTCCTGCCTCGACTCCACCCCTCTCACTGGTCTGGATGAATGGTTGTTGGACTTCTGTATAGTTCAATTTTCTATCAGTTGTGGATGTATTCTTGTTTCTAAATCTTTGTTGTACTTAATTTTGATTGTGCGAGGAGGCACAGTGTGTCCACCTATGCCTCCATCTTGGCCAGAAGATAAATACATTTTCAATAGGGTTAATTAGAAAACACAAGTGAAGTGCTTTTCAAACTGCCTAGCACAACAAACGATTCCGATCTTGTTGTCCCCACCCCCAAGGCAGTGAACAAGGCAGAGTAAGCAGATATTCGAGCAGCAGAGACCAGCAGAGAAAGGGACTGGGCTCCAGAAGCCTTATCTTTACTCATCGACTCTACAGCCCCAAAAACCATCTACCAGTTTAGATTACAGATGTGTCCTCTGTACTCTGCTCCTGCTGGCTGCTTCCTACCCTCCCACTGAAAGAGGCATCTGGCATGGACCATCTGACCACTGAGCTGTTCCTTACTCTGCTTCCCTTTGGTGTCCTGCTTCCTCTCTTCCATGCCCTGTGACAGACTTGGCCCCCCTTTTCGGTGTTAGTTCCCTGGAGCAGAAAGTCACCTACCAGAAGTCTGGCCCAAAATAAAACAGGTACGAGCTTGGAAAATAAGCCACTGCTAATATTCATGAGTAATATTCAAGAAAATAATTTGTGTCTAATGTTTACCTAGAAACATTGACAAACATATCATTTTTGCTCTTTATAAACCCTGGCTTATCCAGTACATGTAACCAAAATGAGATTTTATATATAAAAACACAAGCAAAAACTTGCTCAGCCTTTCTACCCACTATTTAATCTAGGCATAAAAGAAAATCAGAAATCACTATGCATTCATTGCCAATCGAAAATGTGGTTTTAAATTTGTAATACTGGAGATTTCTAGTTCTGGCAACACGGTGAAACCTCCTACAAACATCTATCATCTGATAATATAGAACAACTTTTTAATAACACATTGCTAATTCAGCAAGACTCTCCACAGTCAGAAAAGGATACTGGGTAGTCCTGAGGTGCGCTATCAAGCCAGAAACATACCATAAATGCTATGGGACTGAGTATTACATTCACACCTGGGTAGAAGAGAGTCAGGGAATTAGATCAATCAACTTTCTACAAAACTCTTAAAGGGCTGTACTCTCCATGAGAAACAGACCAGAAAAAATATGCCGCATGGCCCAAAAAGACAGCAAAGAAGGTTAGTGCAACACAGGCTTTGAGTTCTAGGTAAAAGAAAGAGGGTAAGGGGAAGAAGATGAGTAAAAAGTCCCAGAATACAATTAAAAACCAAAGGTGAACTGCCAAAATTTATACCAGCAGAAATTTCCAAGTTAGGACATAAACATAAAAATTGCATAAGTTTAGAATTTGGGGAAATTGTGAAAAAGAATAAGTAATGTATATATCTATGAAATATTTAAACAATATAAAGAAATATATACATATCAATGAAGTGAAACAGAAAATTAAAAAATGGACCCAAATATAAAGGTGTTCATATAATGGGCTGACCAAAAAGTCCGTTCAGTTTTTTCTGTAAAATTTGATACACTTTCCATTTTCACCAATGACTTTACTGATCTGGATACTGTGAGTATGTTGGCTCTCTCCCCTGTGGTACGACATTGATTGCTCTCAACCACACACCATGGAGCATCGCCCAGTGAGAAATCTGCAGCATGAAACTTTGCAAACCACTTTTGACACGTTCGATCAGTCACAGCACCTTATCCGTACACTGTGTGAATCTTTTTTTACATTTCAGCTGCATTTTTACCTTTCTTCAGATAATAAACCATAATATGCCTAAAATGTTGCATATTTTCTTCCATCTTCAATATTAAAATGGCTACACTAGAAGTCAACAATCGATGTTTTTTTAAAAACACATGCTGATATGACAGCTGTCACAAATACAATCTAACAAAATTGTTTTGAATGAAGTTAAAGACAACCAAGTGCTGCTTAAGGAAAAAAACAGACAAACTTTCTGACCAATCCAATAGGATAAAAGTGACCCATCAAATCAGAGCAAAGGATAGACTTCAATAAACGGGGCTGGAACAACTGGATAGATGTCTAGAAAAAATGAAGGTTGTTTTTTTTTCACACTTCATGCTTTACAAAAGAATAAATGCCAAGAGGATCAAAATACATATACAAGATGAGACCATAAAAGTGTAAGAATGAAGCATAAAGGTGTTAGAAAAAAAGAATTCTTCCAGAATTCTTTTATAACCTTAGAGGAGAGAAGGTTCTTTTCAACTTTGACATTAAACTCAGAATTTCACAAAACACCAAAGTGGTAAATTCAACTACATAAAAAGTTTCAAAGCACGATCTGAAATCAGTACAAGAAAAGACAATCTGGAATGTGAAAAGCAAACTACTTGCAGTTCATCAGATCAAAAGCAAAGGTCCAACTTTTCCAATAGAAAAAGCTGGTACAAAGAATAAAGAAAAAGCCCGACAGGGCAAAGGACAGTGAAAGTCCCCAGAACAGGGAACACAAATGGCTCATTCATGATGTGAGAAATGTAAATGAAAACTTCACAGTGATACCACTTCTCACCTAAGTAGTAACTGGAAAAGATAAAACAGAGTAAATGTTTGCTTATGTCATTATTATAACTGTTTCTTATTACTATAATTTCAGAAATCTTCATTCTGTGCTCACTCACACGGGCTACACTCCATCCAATCAACAGTTACTGAAGAACACATCCAAGTAAAAAAGGGTGGAAATACCTAAGAGTCACAGAAAGGAAGCTCGGTGTCGGCTACTGTAACAGAGATGCACTAACAAATCAATGCAATAATGAGCTGCCATGTCCACTTCATCCAAAACCCATGAGGTGCTGACATTCTACTTTCAGTATAGCTTTTTGAGGGATATGCTATAAAAATGAAAACTCAGAAAGTTTACTGTTAAAAGCAAACTACCAGTTGAAAGAAAACAAAGGTGGCAAATTAAGTGGCTCCACATAACGAACCCAGCAGGACTTGACTCTATGTGGCAAAAGTAACAAGCTTATTTCAAAAGCACGGTATCAACGTGTTCATAATCTGCTTAACAAGCCCTGAAAGATACCTGCATTTTTTAAATGTCTTAATTATGAACTATATTGTCCATTCCATAACAGTATCCAGTGTGTTGGGCGAAGCCTCTGGCAACAGGGAAACTAATGAGCAGGTTGCTAGCAGACCATTAATGCAAAATGATCGGTCATTTTCTTAGGAACAAAACAGAGACATAGTAACATGCTTACATCTAATTAGTGCCAGTATTTCACAAATTAGGATAAGCGAACATTAACAAAAAGACGAAGCTCTACTACATACTACGTATAAAAGCAGAACCAGCTCAAAGCGGCTCTAGCATGTTTCTAACAGGACACTGAGTTACTTTTCAGAGACAACGGACCAACGCTGCAAGTCAAACAGCCCAAGCATTCACAGGAGAGACTCTGACCTCCGATTACACCTAGAACCAAAATCTCCCCGGCCCCATGGAACCAAAAGACTGGAACAGGACCAGAACTTGGGCACCGGAACCTTTCCAGAAAAAAAGGGTTCTGCTGTCCAGGAAAACCCGGTGCTGAAGGCCTTACCATATCTTACCGTAAATGACCAAGTTCAGAGATCTCCGATCAAAACCTGCCCCACCAGCACTTCTGCATACCAGCCTGCTCCCCCTGGCCCACAGGCGGCAAACACAAGGCCCACGGGCCGAATCCGGCCTCCACCTGGTTTGATCCGGCCCAGGACCTTGTTTCTTCTACCCAGTGGCAGCACCGAGCTCTCGCTTAACTGTTAAGGAGTAGTAACGTTTATCCAGTCCTAAAGTTACATTCAGTCTTTTGAAGGCACCTGTGCGGCTGATGTGGCCCCCGGTGAACATGAGTGTGACACCCCCACCCTAGCCCTTTAAAATCAGCCCAACCCTGGATCCGGGAGAGAGATTTGAGCCTTGCTTCCTGTTTCCTTGCCAGTCGACCTTCCATATGTAACAAAAAA
Source organism: Anoura caudifer (assembly GCA_004027475.1). Taxonomy (NCBI): domain Eukaryota; kingdom Metazoa; phylum Chordata; class Mammalia; order Chiroptera; family Phyllostomidae; genus Anoura; species Anoura caudifer. Next base: position 1,702 of record PVKU01005165.1, on the reverse strand, counting down.
TGTCAGTCCTATTAACTACTCAGCTGTCTTCATCATATTCATAGCTAATTTTCCTTCCCTTATTTCCCTTTTAGAACTGTCCCTCGCTCTATTTGCGCCAGCTAACTAAAATCCAGTGGGATCATCTGTGATTCCCCTAATGCATAAAGGCAATGGGAAAGTAGTGGGCAGTCCATGATAAAATGGACCTGGGCCCTAAACACAGCCAGACCAGCCCTCCGGGGACTCTGCTCCGCGCTGGAAGAGGACACACACCCTTGGAAGGGTCAGAGCAGTTTCCCAGCCCACCAGACAGCTCATGACCCAGTCAGGCCAGTTTTCCCACCTGCTGGACTGCCCATGTCTCAGGTATTCCGACTCGACTGACAGCCCAAGGCTTACGGGACGCTCCCTCCCACCTGGCACAACAGACACCTGACAGGAGCCGGAACACGATGGCAGCGATCAGACTGGCCTTCCTGTATCCGGGAACGGCCCGACCCTTTACCGAACCTGCTGCCCGGACTCCCATCCTGAAACTCTGAGGAAATGGCCCGGAAGAACAAGAGACTAACCCCTCCCCTCTCCCCTCATCAACCCTCAATCGTCCTTGAAAAAACCCTGTTCCTGCCTCCCTGGGGGCTGCAGACGGCCCGACTCTGCCCGCCCTGAGCGCGGCATCCGATAACGGCACTTGGATCAGATCATCCAGTTCCTCCCGCCTCTGTTTCTTGCACATTTCTAACACCCTGTCTGCTTCCTTTTTAACAAATATTTCCAAGGTAATATCAGTATGCCCGACATATTTTCTGTTTTGAGGGAAAAAAAAAAAAAGGTCCACAAACAATTACATTTAAATTTAACTATGTGCTATAGGCCAGATCATGGCAGAAGAGGGTGAATAACTTTTGAGCTTGTTTCCTTTTTTAAAAAAAAATAATCCTCAGGGATGGGATAAGATCAGAGGAAGCTCGGAAAGGAGGAAGCACGAAGGCTGCTTCTTAAGAATAAAACTGAGTGCAGTTCCATCGCCGACGGCATGGACAGTCCAGGCACCGGGCAATCCGACTGTCACACGGTCCCCCCCACACCACGCTCTCCCATGTCTACTCGTGCCAAAGCACTTCCGGGGTAAAAGGTGTGTCTGCTTACAGTCCCTTCCACCCTGTATTTTGTTTTGTTTCCGTTCTTCTTAGAATTTTTTTTTAGATGTATAAACAGAGTTCTCTTTTTAAAAGACTATGGTTTATTACACAAATTTAAAAATCTAAATTTTTTTAAAAATTTAACTTTTTAAAATCTACAACTATCAAGTTTTTCTTCTTTCACTATTAAATTGGTATGTATATTTCCAATAACAAAAGTATATTTAATATGTGAAATTAAAAAAATTTCTAATCCTCACCCAAGGATATGTTTTTATTGATTTTAGAGGAAGAGGAAGGGGGAGACAGAGAGAAACATCGATTGGCTGCCTCCCACACACACCCTGACCAAGGATCGAACCCACGAACTTCTGGTGTACAGGACGATGCTCCATCCAAGCAACCAGGCCAGGGCTAAAATGTGAATTCAATCAGAAGTGTTTACAATTAAATTAGTTCTTATTGACATAAACAAACTGAGGCTACAGAGGGAAGACACCCAGAAATTTGATGTCTTTGGTTCTAATCTATATCCAAAAGTAGACTGCCGCCAAGATGGAGGCGTAGCAGACACACTG